>JASDQU010211734.1:0-16599 GCA_032191745.1 Picea mariana | reverse complement strand
ACAGGTAATTCATCCCAACTCTCATAATTTCAATCTGATGTTCCAGTAAAAAACTACAACAATATGGACTCTGCAACTTTGTCCATTTTCACTCATTTTTCAAGACTTGGAATTTTTAGCAAAATTGGTTATCTCTCAATCTGTGCATTTCTATAAAAATTTCACTAAACCAAATTTGTTTTCCTTGATGAGTATATAAAAAGTTGTCTAAATAAAAATTTCACCATTTTGTGATCTAGGGTCACTTTTCCTTCTCTGAAAAACTCAAAAATCCCCCAAAAGGGGCTCAAAATAATGGATTTTGGCCTATTTCAGTGTCCCCATTCCAATCCCCATAGGATTTATTTATTTTTGTTCCTTATTTTTGGACTCTCCCCAAGAGTTTTAGCTTAATCTAGACTTTTGCCAATAATATGGACCCAGATCTTTAAAAACCAATATTTTACAATTTCTATCAAATTCAAGTAGAATTGGACAAGGGTTCTCTCAGGAGATTTTGTATACCTCCTCTCTACAAAAAAACCCCATAATTTTCATCCCAATCCACTATAATGTGCTCTAGGTATGGCCAAAATAAGAAAATTTCTCCAGACTCAGTTTTTTTTTGAAACTATGGAACAATTTTGCCTATGTGTAATCTGCGCCATCGATATCAGGTCGGAAGAAATCTGGGCCATTGATCTACTCTATATCGGCCATCGACGATCTACATTATCATGTGACATGCACAATACTTCCGCAAAATTCCAACTCAACCGTCAACCATCATCCCAACTCCCCAATGACTAACTTGCACACAATTCCACCTCGATCGACCTAGTTGTCGGTTGTTGGTCGTCAATGACCTTCATTGGTGAATGGTACTCTTAAAAAATTTGGTCAGTGCCCGACCATCGACCCATCGATGATCGACGATCCACGATGTTTGTCAAATATGCTATCCCAAATTGACTAATTTGACCCTCAGCCATCAACCACTTCTCTAAGACAACTTGGACACCTCATTGACTTTGGGTGACATCGAACCATTGACACATCGACCATAGACGACTTCTCTTGCTTGATTCAAACACTTTTCCAAAATTGGTTGATGCCCGACCATCGACCTATCAACCATCGACAATGTTCGTTAACAACTTAAAATACTTCGTCAGATTTGACCGACCCCCGACCATCGATCATTGGCAGTCAGAGATGTCTTATGGCTGACCCAAACTCTTCATTATTTCGAACGATTCGTCCATCGTCCATCGAAAATTTCTCTTGGTGAACTTTAACACTTAGAATTTTTTTGACTTTTCTCTGATTGATCTAGACTGTCGATCTGATCCTTTCACAACTCATGATTTAATCGTGGTTGTTGATCTCATCAACCTTTCAAATGGTCGAATCCTTAGGATTTTTTAAATTTATCATGATGAATACTAGCCATCAATATCTAGTTCAAAAGAGATCTCGACCGTCAATCACGAGATCAAACACAATCTCATTCGTCAATTCTCCAAACTGCCTATAACTCTACAGACGACCATTAAAACTTGAGTTTCAACCATTCCAGGTCGAATTTCAATCTGCAACTTCACCACTCTACTCCATTAACCTTTTAAAACTATTTGAAGTCTATAAAACTTGGATTTCACTCATTGGATTGCGGATTTCTCTCTAAAATCTATGTTTTTCCCCAAACCCATCACAAACAAAATTTGAAATGAAAAATTTCATGAATTCATAGCCATATTGGCCCATACAATCTCGGTGTTTGAAATAGAGCTCTGATACCATATTGTAACGTCCCCCATCCCAACTGAGGGACATTACGATGCAAAATAAACATAAAAATGAAATTTTTTCTAACTAAATTGATTGTTTACTGTTAGCCAATTTCTTATAGCTTACAACTACGAAATTAAAAAAGATTTAGTTGCTTTCCATAACCATAAAATAGATGCATCTAAAACATGCGAATAATCAACATGAAATGCAGCTAAACATCTCATTATAGAAACATATAAATCATTCCCATTTACACAGGGTTCATGCACAACAATAACACATGTAAATAACTTGGCAACAAGATAAAACACTTATCTTTAAACAAGAATTGTGAAACCACCTACTTGGGACGAACATTCCACCCAACCATAGATTTACTATTCCAAATATCAACCGCCAGTCACCTGCGAGCTGAGGCTAACAATCTAAAAAAGAGGGTGGTCTCTCACAGTCTACTCGCAACTCATAAAACTCTCAACCCAACTAATATTCTCCTACAAATATCTCGTTTTCCACTAGCTCTCTTCCTCTTGATCTTTCCAACCCAAGGAATGCACCATTCGTTTATCAGGGATAACCCAAGGGATGTACAATCCTTTTATCAAGATTCACCCAAGGAATATGCCATTCTTTTATCAGGGTCTCTCTAGCATAGGTAGCTAGGAATGTCTCAGCTTGGAACTCAAGGGATCTTGATGCTAGGAAAACTATCAACAAACCAACAACAAACAATCCTTTTTTTAGTGAAACTCACATAGGGGTTCACTCTTCGATCCTAACAACCTAATTCTTCAGTTTTCCATCTCCAATTCGCTCCAATTACACTCCAACATGCTCTAGAATTCTCCCTCCATGGTTGCATCAACTTCAAGCTTTGTTTTTTTCTCTCTCTTGTTTCCCATTCACAAACTTGATTGTCCTAAAAATTGTTGTCCCAACCATAAAAATTTCCTCTCTTGGATTTCCATTATTGACTCACACTCTACCCCAAGATTAAGAGGAAACATCATATCGCTCAAGCCAATATGGGAAAGAAAAGGCTCGCATGCCCCCATTGAATACAACACATGATCAATTGTCAAGACCTTGTCTCAATAAGGAGAACATAATTGTAAAGTATCCTTCTCAAAATCAATTTAACATCGAGGATAAGATGCCACATAATTCACCCATGGTAGGCAAGAGTCTACTCGAACACTAGGAACATACAAAGGAGAAACCTGAGCCAAAGTCCAGATAGGATGGTGATTTTTATCACTCCAAGAAACCCTTTGTGGTTGTAGACCAAAGGTGCTTGGTAACTTAAGAATATGATATGTAGGTGTGCTTGGAACAATGGGATAACTCAATGATTAATGTAATAGACAACTCATCATACATTCAAATGAAACAGTGCTTTTAGAAAATAATAATCAGACAAGATATTTTAAAGAGGGGATGAAGAATACTAATCTTGATTGCCAAATACAACTAGGTGTAGGGCTGATACAAGGTAGTAAGAAATCCTTCACTTCAATTTTATGAGTTTAATAAAGAGATGACAATCTTTAAAATCTAAAACAAACTGAAATAAAGTACAGGAACAAGATAAATGAGCAATCTGATATTGAAAGCAAATAGAGACTGTAATTCTGTTATCCAATAAGAGTCTATAACAATAGCCAAAAATGTCTTCCCAGTTTGAACCCTTATCTCTTAGAAAAAATGGGCATTTATAGCCTTTTACAATCAGTTTTTAAGATCCTGAAAACTTGGATCTGTATCTAAATATAGAAAATAAAACTAACTAAATGAAATTGATAAACAAAGACTAGTTCCTATAACTCGAACTGTCTTCTATGTTGATCTTGACATCTGTACTTCATCATCTTTAGGACTCTATTGTGTCGTGGAAGGGTAAAGGCACCTGTCTTCTGTAGCTGGACTCCTTTAATAACCATAATTGAAACTTTAGTTGACCAATTTAGCATTTGGTCTTCAAAATCTCCACGAATCTCTGATGCTGAGTGTTTCTTGATTAGGTGGTTAATCCTTTGATGCTCTCAATCCCTTTTTAAATTATTCAAAATTGCCTCACTCCAGCTTAGCTTTCAAAAAATTATTTCTATACTTTCACCAGCTAATTCACCTTACGATCTGCTGGTTAGCTGGTGAAAGTTCTGCTTTTCACCAGCTAACTGGTTGTAAATTTACCCTTTGCGCTGGTGAAAGTTTTGTCTTTGGCCAAAAAGGAACTTTCATCTCCAAAACTGTTGTTTTACCAAAAACTTAGTGTGCCTTTATTTTATCTCCCTGCATATTGATAGCAACCTGGGCCAGTACCTGTAGATCTGGATGCGACTTACTCTTCTGCTTCAATTTCTTAATTTTCCTCTTAAGGCATTTTGCTAACCACCACAAACTGTTATAGTCTTTGGTGATTTTCTTCTTTCTCTTTTTGTCTTTGACACTTTCACGAGACAACTTCTCAAATGTTGCATTTGTCTTTGCAAAATTGTTAGATAGGGATTTGTATCTTACCTTGATTACTCTTTCCAAAACCTCTTGTTGTGCAATCACCTCTTTCAGTGCCTTAATTTTTTGTGATTTATTTGACTGTTTAATCTTTGATGTTTCACATTCATCAATGGGAGTAAAATTCTCACAGTCTTGTGCAATTTCCATGGATTGTTCAGGGCTTTTAATGGCTGGACTTTCATCTTCTTTCTCTGGCTCTATTTCCGAGTCTGTGTATGGCAAACTGAGAATATTTGTTTTTTTTACTGTAGGCTTCTCTGAATTGGTTTCAAAGTCTAATTTTTTCTTTGCTCTTTTAGACTTTATGCTGGAAATCTTATCCTCTGGTGGTCCTGGAAGAGCTCTCCTCTTCCTTGAGCTGCTTTGAGGAATTAACTTCTTTTTTCCAGCTTTATTTTGCTCATTCATGGGCTGAGTTTGGGTCTCAAAGCCTTCCCAAAAAAGAAAATGTTTCCAAGTCCTTCCTCTTTGTCTTAGTTCTTCTATAATTATTAGTTTGATCAAGACAAAATGACAAAGGGTGTTTTTCATACTTAGAGGTTCAACTCTAATCTTTTTACATACTTTGGTTAGGATTTTGTGAAGGAAGAAAGGTAAATTTAGGAGAGTCTTCCCTGTGAAATTATCTAAAAGTTTGAAATGATATAGCATCAGCTTGTCATACCTGCCTTCTGTGGTGATATAGAGTTGAATGCCTTTGAACAGGTCCTTCCATTCATCTTCCAAATGAGAAACTGGCATGCTTTTCTTCTAGGTGATATCTCTGAATTCTGCCTTAAGGTATGCTCTAAAATTCAAATTCTTGGTTGTTGTTGTCTTAAACCATCTCTGGCTTGATCTGGGTAAGCTGGTTGCTGTGGCAATGGCAGCTTCATTGACTATCATTTCTACAGAACCCACACTAGCTTTGTTTCCATCATATGATTTAGCAAATGCTTCAGCTGTTATTTGGTGGCAACCATTTTGTAACCTTTCGACATAACTCATGCAACCTTCGTCTGAGAAATGTTTTTGCACATCTGGATGTGACTATAGGAAAGACAGGCTATCCAATTCTTTCCTCAGCAATAAACCACTTCGTTTCCTTGCCATCTATGACTCGAACCTCGGAAAATTGGCATACAATGTCACGATAATTTCCTGATTGAGCCAAGGTTTGGTGTTGGTTAAAACTCTCAGTGTTTCCAATTCAAATATGGAACCATACCATATTACCTGTGAACAGTGCGTATTCAAAATATGAAGTGTCGATTTGATGTCGCCGGGTGAGTGGTACTGCTCCTTTACCTGTGATGATGAATGTGAATCCATCATCTCCAATGCCATCATTGCTGAAACATGCATTCACGAGCACGATCTGCCATAATATCCAATTAAAACGTGCATAATGGAATCCTCATCATCATTCTCTTCCACCAACACCTCATAATAATTATGTGACATGTGTCAAACATGTCTTCTTTTTCAATTTCTAAAATCGTGGAAGAAAAACACATGTTTCGCGCTTTCATCAGCTAGCCTGTCTGTGGGAAAGTACTCCTTAATCGTTGAAACTCACCGCTTTCACCAGCTAACATCAACCTTGCAACATGTGTTAGCTGTTGAAAATATTTTCACGAAATTTTATAAAAACAACCTTTATGGATCAACTTATTTGTAAGGCATGAATTTAAAACCTAAGTTTTGACACTATAAGAAACTAAAAAAAAATAGAGAAACCTACAGATGACCATTCTATCACCTACAAAATGAAACCAAGTGACTGATTCATTTTGGGATCTAACATTTGGCTCCAACTGGGATGGATACCTCCCTGTGAGGTCACCAAGAACCTAGTTAGACTCAGTAGCCTTTATTACAATTTGAAAATTTGAAAAATTGTCTTGCTCAGTACCATTGGTCATGGAGTTATTCAAGAAATAAGAACAAAAACAAAACTAAAAAGAATATGTACAAGTAAAACAGGGCTTTAAGAAAAGCCTTATGAAAAATAGGTCTTTAGAAACCGCCCGTTGAAAGGGCCACCTGCTACTTCTTTGCCTGCAAGATTTTGGAGAACAAAGGCATTGTTCTGTTGAACTGTTGTTATGACAAAAGGACCTACCCAGAGAGCATCAAATTTTTCGTGTTTCCCCTTTTCTTGCCTTGTTGCATCCCATTTTAAGACCAGTTCCCCTGTTTTGAAAATATTTGTTTTGACTTTCTTGTCAAAAATCTCCTTCATCTTTTCTTGGTGTAATTCTATCTTTTCCAGAAGTTGCTCTCTGTCTTGCTGCAACTCTACAAGATTATGGATCCTTCGAGTTAAATCACTTGGTTCAGAGTCAGTTTCTTGTAAAAACTTTGCAACTGGTAGTGCAAGTTGAACAGGAAATATGGCTTCAGTACCATATACCAACTTGAAGGGGGATGTGCCAATTGAATTTTTATTTGTAACCCTGTCAGCCCACAAAGCAAATTTTAGCTTGGAATCCCAGCCTCTGGTATTTTGTTCAAGCAGCTTCTTTATAATTCTGACTAAACTCTTATTCGATGACTCAGCTAATCCATTTCTTTGTGGATAGTAAGCAGTAGAATGTACCATCTGAAATCCCAACTCTTCACATAATTTTACCAAGTGTTTATCTTTGAATGCAGCAGCGTTATCAGTGACTATTCTCTTAGGGAAACCAAATCTGGTGAATATGTTTTCTTGTGGAAACTTAATGATGACAGTGTAATTGGAATTCCTAGTAGGAATGGCCTCAATCCATTTTGTAAAATAATCGTTGGAAACAAGGATCCATCTGTGCTCACTGCTAGAAGGTGGGTGAATCTCACCTATGAAGTCCAAACCCCATTGCTGGAAGCGACCTATGACTACAATAGGTCTGAGGGGGAGGGATTTTAGTTGTTGTTTGTTTGCAAACCTTTGGCACTTGTCACATGTTCTCACAAACTCACACACATTTGAAAATAAAGATGGCCAGTAATAACCAGCTCTTAAGATTTTATGTGTGGTAGTCTTCCAATAGTGATGTCCTCTGCATTCACTATTATGGAATCCAGTCATGATCCTAGCTGCTTCCTATGGGTTTATGCACCTCAATAATAAACCTATTGGATTTTTCCAGAACAATAGGTTGCTATTGATGCACAAATCCATGGCTTTGAGCTTTAAATCCCTCCCTTGTGTTCTTGTCAAATCTGAAGGGACTGATAAAGTTTGCAGAAAATGAATAATGTGGTTGTACCATTTAAAGTTAGCTAGGTGAGCTAAGACATGCATTTCTTTACTTCCTTGATCCTTTGAAGAATGAACATTATCTTCATTTACACTTACCAAATTTATCTTTAGCAGTTTACAATTTTCTTCTGCAAGAAGTTTGGCAAGGCCTTGACCTTTCACAAGTTTTGCCGGTTTGATTTCAACATCAAATTAAATTAACTTTGCTATCCACTTACTCCTTTTTCCATCTATGTCAGGTTGTATAAGCACATCTTTAACTGAACTGGAAGATACGTAATCTATTACCTTGGATTGAAGAATGTAAAATCTGAAGGCTTTTAATGACTTGATGAGCGCATATCCTTGTTTCTCCAATAATTTGTACTTCACCTCTGCATCCCTCAAGACTTTACTGAAGAAGGAAATTGTCTACTCCTGATCATCGACATTTCTCTACAATAATACTACTGCAATTGTATCTTTCGAAGAAAATGAAAAGATGTAAAACTCCTTGGCAAAGTCGGGGCTGATTAAAACAGGGGATGTCATAATGGCTTCCTTGGTAGCATTGAATGAGTGTTTGGCTTCTTCAGTCCATTTTACTTTGGAGTTCTTTCTTAACATAGAAGTGATATGCTTTGTGATTTCTGCAAAGTTTGCTATAAACATCCTGATAAAGTTTATATTCCCAAGGAAAGACTGAATGTCCTTCTTTGATCTAGAAAGAGACAAACTTTTAATAGATTCTACTCTTTTTGGGTCGATACTCACTCCATTAGTTGAAACAATATGTCCAAGTAATTTCCCTTCCTTGAGTGAAAAAATAGATTTTTTAGGATTAAGAGAAATGCCATACCTTCGACATTTTAGGAATGTCTTTCTCAAGTGCTGCAAATGATGTTCATGGCTGCTTGAAAAAATAGTAATGTCATCAAGATATATCAAGACAAATTTGTCTTTCTTCCCAATGAAAGCAATGTCCATCGCCCTTTGGAATCAGTCGCTTCTTCATTCATCAATCCTAAAGGCATCTTTTCATACATAAGCGTACCCCATGAAGTGGTAAAGGCAGTCTTTTCTCTATCATCTGGATGGACAGCGATCTGGTTGTATCCGGAAAACCCATCAATAAAAGACATCACCTTTGATCCTGACACCTTCTGTAAAATATGTTCCATCTTGGGCAGCGGGTAGTTGTCCTTCCTAGAGCACTTATTCAAATTTCTGAAATCCACATAGAGTCTGATCTCTCCATTCTTCTTTCTGACCGGTACAAGATTTGCAATCCATTATGAGTATCTGAGAGGTATGATAATGTGGGCGTCCAATAGCTTCTTGATTTCCCTTTCCATTGTAGGCAGCAACATAGGATTGAAATATCTAAGTTTCTTCCTAAATGGTTTTGTATCTTTGTTCAAGGGGATCTTGTGCTGAATTACCTCTGTGTCGAAAGTCTTCAAGTCATCATATTGCCAAGCAAAGATGTCAGCAAACTCCTTTAACAGTTCACCGTAATCAACCTTTTGTTTTTCCGTCAAATGTGAAGCTAAGTTGACATATTTAGGATCTTGTTCACTGGCTACATTATACTGCAAAACTTCTGAATCTTTTTCCCCCTTTTCCAATTTGACAACTACATCATTGTTATCAAAAAGATTTTCTAAAGGGACCAAACCTTTAGGAATTCTGTTGGTGGACAGTTGTACTATTTCATGTGCTGCAATTTTTCTTCTAAACTTTGGCTTCTCAGTTTCATCGTCATGTTCATTCTCCTGATCAATTTGCAAATCTGCAAACTCATCTATTACTACAAGAAATCTAGTGAGTTCAGCATCGTCCTCGAAAACCTTCCAGAATTTTACATTGTCAGGGAAGGATGGCCTATACTTAACTTGAATTTCATAATTCAATTTATGAGGTAGAGGGGGTATAAAATCACAGGCCAACACAGCTAATGAATCATCCAATTCATTCATTGCTCTGGGTACATATGAAATTTTGAAATCTGTAAAAGTATGAATTTCCCTCAAAACTTCATCTCTATAGGCTTTCAGCCTGACATGTTTTGCTTGAAAGGACTTGTTTACCTACTGAATGATTAAATATGCATCTCTGAATACATGTAATCTTTTAATCTCCATCTCTTTGGCTTCATTTAATCCCAGGAGCAGTGCCTCGTACTCTACAATGTTGTAAAATGCAAGATCCCATACCTGTGTCGACTGAATAGATAGGATGGTTGGCTAGATTTTGTTCGTCACTGATTACATATGCCAGTTGTGATTCCCTGTATAACCTTCTGTTTAATCCTCCAAAAATAGGGATAGTAGCATAGGATAGTGCCACCTAGCCTCTTCATCCACGATCTTGATAACAAGCATCCAAATTTAGGTGGGATGTCTGCCACTACTATATCCATAACCATAGTTTTCATGGATTCTTGGGTTAAAGTTACAGCCAAGTCCTTGATCATTCCGAGACATTTGACTTTCCGAGAGTCAAAAAGAGAAAATATCGTGGTAAGACTTAGTAATCTCTAACCCAAGCTCATCCATGACCGCCTTTGGCATTAAGTTGTGAGAAGCACCGAAGTCCAACAAACAATTATGTAGTGTTTTGTCATGAATATTTAGAGAGATGTAAAAAGGAGGACATCTTTCATCTCTATCTTCTATCATTTGGCCCAGAGTAATGGTTGGATTTTCATCATATATATTGAGAATATCAGTAGAAGGGGATATAGATTTGGGATCCAGATTTTTGAGGATATCTGAATGTTTCATTTTTCATTAACTCAACAAAAGGGATGGGAATTTTAATTTTCTATATTTTAGCCTCAAAATTAAAAGAATAGGAGATTTTATCAGAGACCTTTACCTCATTTAAAGGATCTTTCTGAATGCTTGGCTGGTCAGCAGGGGTCTGACTTTTCTGAATTTTTTGTTTGACAGGGACAACAGTCTTCTTGGGAGGAACTGATGTGTTTTCTTTTGAAGGATCTGTTTATTGATTCTCTGATGTCTGATCTTTTTGCTTAATAGGGGATATGCTCTTTTTGGGAGGGGCTGGTGCATTCTATTGGGAAGCATCAAACTTAGATCTGAGATTATATCTGTTCTTCTCTTCTGTTGAAAAAATGACATCATCAACAGAATTATCCTCTGTCTGTTCAGTCATCAATGCCTCTTCATAGTCATGTTGTGTCAGATAAGATTTCCCTATCTCCTCTCTAACACAGTGAATACTATCTTCTCCATATTATTGATAATCACCTTCATCTTTGTCCATCACAGCATTCTGAAGAGGAGCCTTTATCCTTTGATCCTCAGTAGGATTCCTTTCTCTTTGCAAAATCTGCGTTGGATGATAATTTTTTCTGAAGTTGTTGGGATTTTGATTTGGGTTTCTACCTGCATAATCATAAGTGCCCCTTCCCTTGACAGGATGCTTATTTTCAATTTTGAGCTTAGATATCTCATAGGTTATATACTCTAACATCTTAGCCATTTTATCTAACTTTGGGTCAACACTTGATGAAGAAGAAGCTTCATTTCTCGGCCTTCTCATATCAGAGTTTCCCTTTAGATTTTGAGCAGCCAAAATATTTGACTCCACCTCAAGGGCAGCATCTTGCATCAGAGATAGTGTAGGTGACCTCCTTTCTCTCAACAATAAATAGAACTTTGAGTCAAAAAAATCAGAATATGTGATTTTGGCAGAGGCATCTGAAGGTTTTATCTCTGTTGGTATTTTACTGTACATTTGGTTAAACCTTTTAGTGAAATCAGAGGCTAACTCACCATTTTGTTTCCTTAGATTTCCAAATTCTGTGATATAGTATAGAAAATCTCTTCTATCACCCCAGTGTTTCAAGAAGGTATCATCCAATTGCTCAATGCCAGCTATGGAACCAGCAGGGAGTTCTTTGAACCATTTCCTAGCATGGCCATCTAATCTTTGGAAAAAAACTCATGTGCAAACATCTTCCTCCTCAATATTAAGGTTTTCATCATAACTGTAGAAGGCCTCAATATGTTCTTCAACAGACACATCGCCCTCACCTATGAATTTGGGCATAGACTTCTGATAGTCTCCTATCAGCATAGCTGATACTAGGTTTGGCAATATAAGTGGCGCATACCTAGCAGCTAGGATTTGTTTCATCTTGGTCAAAGGAGGTGGTGCAACCATAATGATCAGGGGTGAGAGAGGTGATAGTTTTTTCTTTGATTCCTCAACACTGGGGGGAAGTGAAGGAGGTGAATCTTCTAATGGGAAAGAGGTCTGATATGAGGCTATGTAAAAATTTGCAAGTTGTTCAGGTAATTTTTCTTCACCTTTAGCAGACAACTCTTGAAGAATATGTTCTATGGAAAGGAGGCTAGTGTAGATGTTTAAATGATCTTCTTTCTATTGTGAATGAAAAGACTCAAGAGAGGAAGAACTATGATTTCTTTCTAAGGTCTTAGATTCTTTTTCAACCAATTTTGAATCTGTCAATTCATCATCATTGCTATTTTCCTGTTGATAAAAAAGACTTGATTCTTTTATAGTAGTTACAGTTGCTTTTTCATCAGCACTCTTGGAAAACAATTCGATTTTTTTTGTAGTAGATTTTCCAGAACTAAAGAGAGGATTACCTTCTGTGTCTGATTTTGAAGCTTCACCCTGAATTGTTTTTCCTCTTCTGAGAATTAGTTTTGGATTGGGCACTGGTGTGACAGGTGATTCTTGTGGATTCTCCCTAGTACTGATCCTCTTAGGAGCCAGGATGAACTTGTGGAGTCACCAAATAGATAGTTACAACCAATAAAATGTCTAATCTTTGTCTATCATCAAATATCATCTCTATGTCATATCCCAGGAAAGCAGAGCTTAAATTTCGTTTCCCCGGCAACGACGCCAATTTGTTATCACCCCAAGAAACCCTTTATGGTTGTAGACCAAAGGTTCTTGGTAACTTAAGAATATGATATGTAGGTGTGCTTGGAACAATGGGATAGCTCAATGATTAATGTAATAAACAACTCATCATACATTCAAATGAAACAGTGCTTTTAGAAAACAATAATTAGACAAGATATTTTAAAGAGGGGATGAAGAATACTAATCTTGATTGCCAAATACAACTAGGTGTAGGGCTGATACAAGGTAGTAAGAAATCCTTCACTTCAAGTTTATGAGCTTATTAAAGAGATGGCAGTCTTTAAAAGCTAAAACAAACTAAAATAAAGTACAGGAACAAGATACATGAGCAATCTGATATTTTCTTTTGTTTGTTAATTGGTCCGGACCTTCTTGGCATCGGGATTAACCTTTGTCTTGAGAAACCACGACTTGGGGGCATCTAAGCAGTCAAAATCGCTCGGGGATCGCACCCGTCCTGAGACACACCAACCCTTAACATGGTTGGATTTTTTTTCCCCGCAGGTTTAGAACCGGTGACTTTTCAACACAGAGTAGCTTAACAACACACTCCATCACCGACTTTCCTACACCTCGGGGACATGAGCAATCTGATATTGAAAGCAAAAGAAGACTGTAATTCTATTATCCAATAAGAGTCTATAACAATAGCAAAAAATGTCTTCCCAGTTTGAACTCTTATCTCTTAGAAAAGATAGGCATTTATAGCCTTTTACAATCAGTTTTTAAGATCCTGAAAACTTGGGTCTATATCTAAATATAGAAAATAAAACTAACTAAATGCAATTGATAAACAAAGACTAGTTCCTAGAACTCGAACTTTCTTCTATGTTGATCTTGACATCTGTACTTCATCAGCTTTAGTACTATGTTGTGTCGTGGAAGGGTAAAGGCACCTGTCTTCTATAGCTGGACTCCTTTAATAACAATAATTGAAACTTTAGTTGACCAATTTAGCATTTGGTCTTCAAAATCTCCACGAATCTCTGATGCTGAGTGTTTCTTGATTAGGTGGTTAATCCTTTGATGCTCTCAATCCCTTTTTAAATACTTCAAAATTGCCTCGCTCTAGCTTAGCTTTCAAAAATTTCTTTTTGTACTTTCACCAACTAATTCACCTTACGATCCACTGGTTAGCTGGTGAAAGTTCTGCTTTTCACCAGCTAACTGGTTGTAAATTTACCCTTTGCACTGGTGAAAGTTCTGTCTTTGGCCAAAAAGGAACCTTCATCTCCAAAACTGTTGTTTTACCAAAAACTTATTGTGCCTTTGTTTTATCTCCCTACATATTGACAACAACCTAGGCCAGTACCTGTAGATTTGGATGTGACTTACTCTTCTGCTTCAATTTCTTAATTTTTCTCTTGAGGCGTTTTGCTAACCACCACAAACTATTATAGTCTTTGGTGATTTTCTTCTTTCTCTTTTTATCTTTGACACTTTCATGAGCCAACTTCTCAAATGTTGCATTTGTCTTTGCAAAATTGTCAGATAGGGATTTGTATCTTGCCTTGATTACTCTTTCCAAAACCTCCTATTGTGCAATCACCTCTTTCAGTTCCTTAATTTTTTGTGATTTCTTTGACTGTTTACTCTTTGATGTTTCACCTTCATCAATGGGAGTAAAAGTCTCACAGTCTTGTGCAATTTACATGTATTGTTCAGGGCTTTTAATGGCTAGACTTTCATCTTCTTGCTCTGGCTCTGTTTCCGAGTCTGTGTATGGAAAATTGAGAATATTTGTTTTTTTTACTATAGGCTACTCTGAATTGGTTTCAAAGTCTAATTTTTTCTTTGCTCTTTTAGACTTTATGCTGGAAATCCTATCCTATGGTGGTCCTAGAAGAGATCTCCTCCTCCTTGAGCTGCTCTGAGGAGTTAACTTCTTTTTTCCAGCTTTCTTCTGCTCATTCATGGGCTGAGTTTGGGTCTCAAAGCCTTCCCAAAAAAGAAAATGTTGCCAAGTCCTTCCTCTTTGTCTTAGTTCTTCTAGAATTATCAGTTTGATCAAGCCAAAATAACAAAGGGTGTTTTTCATACTTAGAGGTTCAGCTCTAATCTTTTTACATACTTTGGTTAGGCTTTTGTGAAGGAACAAAGGTAAATTCAGGAGAGTCTTCCCTGTGAAATGATCTAAAAGTTTGAAATGATATAGCATAATCTTGTCATACCTACCTTCTGAGGTGATATAAAGTTGAATTCCTTTGAACAGGTCCTACCATTCATCTTCTAGATGAGAAACTGGCATGCTTTTCTTCTAGGTGATATCTCTGAATTCTGCCTTAAGGTATGCTCTATAATTCAAATTCTTGGTTGCTGTTGTCTTAAACCAGCTCTGGCTTGATCTAGGTAAGCTGGTTATTGTGGAAATGGCGACTTCATCGACTATCATTTCTATAGAACGCACACTAGCTCTGTTTCCATCATATGATTTAGCAAATGCTTCAGTTGTTATTTGGTGGAAACCATTTTGTAACCTTTCAACATAACTCATGCAGCCTGCGTCTGAGAAATGTTTTTGCACATTTGGATGTGACTATAAGAAAGACAGGCTGTCCAATTCTTTCCTCAGCAATAAACCACTATGTTTCCTTGCCATCTGTGACTCGAACCTCAGACAATTGGCAGACAATGTCATGGTAATTTCCTGATTGAGCCAAGGTTTGGCGCTGGTGAAAACTCTCGGTGTTGCCAATTCAAATATGGAACCATACCATCTTACCTATGAACAGTGCATATTCAAAATATGAAATCTCGATTTGATGTTGCTGGGTGATTGGTACTGCTCCTTTACCTATGATGATGAATGTGAATTCATCATCTCCAATGCCATCATTGCTAAAACATGCATTCACGAGCACGATCCACCATAATATCCGATTAAAACGTGCATAACGGAATCCTCATCATCATTCGCTTCCACCAGCGCCTCATAATAATTATGTGACGTGTGTCGAACGTGTCTTCTTTTTCAATTTCCGAAATCGTGGAAGAAAAACATGTGTTTTGCGCTTTCACCAGCTAGCCTGTCTGCGGGAAAGTACTCCTTAACCATTGAAACTCACCACTTTCACCAGCTAACATCAACCTTGCAACATGTGTTAGCTGTTGAAAATATTTTCATGAAATTTTATAAAAACAACCTTTATGGATCAACTTATTTCTAAGGCATGAATTTAAAACCTAAGTTTTGACACTAGAAGAAACTAAAAACAAATAGAGAAACCTAAAAATGACCATGCTATCACCTACAAAATGAAACCAAGTGACTGATTCATTTTGGGAGCTAACAGTGATTATCAATGAAAGTTGATCAATAGTGACAATGCTTTTATTATGAGGAAAATGAATCACATGAAAAAGCGTAGACACCACAACGCTCATAGCATATACATAATCATTCCCAAGAAGCATATTGAAACATAAAGGGCGTGGCACCACTAATAGATCAACCAGGACATTCTTCCAACCTAACGTGATAGGAAATTGAGGTAAAGCCAAAGCTTGCCAATACAAGGAGGATAAAACACTTACAGAGGCTCCTTCATATAGAACACATCGGTTATTGTCCATTGAATTAACTTTAACCATTATCTGTAAAGGCACAAAAGAAGGAAAGAAAGGATCAACAAGATCATTCCAATCAAAGGAAGCCATCCTAGGACTTGGAGGGAGCATACTCAAAGAGAGTGGAATGACCCCTTGTTTAGAAGGTACCGAACTGGAAATGCTAAAGACATATTCAAAAGGTGCATCACTACCCAAAATAAGACCGGGATCGGTCGAATATTGCATCGACAAGATCACTTCATTAGACTCATCACTCTCCAAGAGAAGAGTGGGATCAACCAAATATTGCATCAGCATGAAATATTCCTCAACCATTGTGTTATCGCACATATTTGTAAAGGGGGTGTTTTTCCCCTAGGAATAGACAACGTGGAAAAAAAATGACAAGAAGTGGGCTAAAACCCACAAAATGGCCTTATCCTAAGTTTTTGGTGCCCGGGCGTGTTAGTCTAATATGTGCGTAGATTTGGGTGACTGAGATATGTGCGCTCAGATCTACGGCATAGGATCCATATCGGACCCCCCCCCGTTGACATTCTACCTTTAACGAGGGGGGGGGGTCCGAGCTGGTGGTTTTTGAGCGTGGGCCCCCCACTAATGTGGTT
>JASDQU010211733.1:1138-18625 GCA_032191745.1 Picea mariana | reverse complement strand
CCTTTGTGCTACAGGGCTTTCTTCAAGGATTGACATCAATGACAACCAACCTTAATCAACAGGTACAAGTCTACATTATGTGAATAAATGAGTTGAGGTCGAACACAATGAGACATCATTTGATTACTAGTCATTGATGTATATTGTTAACAAACGCGAGACAACCTACCGATAATGAAAGTAGGTATCAAGGCATCGAGTATATTCTTACAAGTGTGAATAACGGAGTCGGTGTCGAACACCTGAAGAATCCATCGATCGGGAGACATTGATGTATTCCCAACTGTCGATGGCGAGAGAACCTGCCACTAATGACTGCAAGCCTCAAGGTACTCATAAGACTCTAGGTCTCATTTCCAGAATAAATGAGCTAAAGTCGATTGAAAGAGAACCGCTGAAAGGAGAGAATTAAGGCATCTCTCATCAATCAACATGAAATACAAAGAAGGAGATTCATGATTTGGTGGAAATCGGACAAAGATCATGTTCATGAACCAACGACCCTGTGCATCTTTTGTGTGTGCCAAGTGCAAGTGGTACATGGAAAAGACCCTCTGAATAGCAGCCAATGATGAAAATTGTTGACAAAGGCGAGGAAACCACCAATAAGGCTAATGGCATCCAAGACACTGCATGAATCCCAATGTGTGAATAGATGTCTTGTCGTCAAACACAACGGAAACCACCCAGCCAATGACCAATGATGGAATGTTGACTGTTGGGTTCAAGGTTACCTACCAATGATGAAATTAGGGCCAAGGTGCATGATAGGAATACAATATCATGTGATTCTGAGATAAAATGAGGGTATGGCTGATCTGCAAAGTCAAGAGTTCTGAGGAGTAGCCGACATAGGTTGATAGACTTCCTTTGAACAAGAGCATGAGACATGTGGAGGAATCCAGCAACATAGACCCAATGATGAAACTATAACATGTAGGAGGCATCAATGAAATTCTCTATAGGGAATGGAAGACTAACTAGTTGGTAGATAAGGCTCTGTAACGAGTTCAGCTTCCTAAGGCCATGCTAATCCAAAAATTATGATGATGAATGGACTCAATAACTTTGTGCTCCATTCAAATGTGACACGACTGCTGCCAATACAAGATAATACTCCCTTCCCACCGGTATCTTTTTGTTTTTTCATAGACAAATGAATGCTATGATACAGAGGAGGAAACGAGTCTCACAAGTAAGAAAAACTAGTTCCAGCAGTGGAACATACCTATGCTCAATGAAAGGAAGTGCATGCAGGAGATGGAAACTCAGGGGAATGTTCCCTCCTAGGTATAGGGTGTCAAATTGTGAAGGATATAAAAAAGGCTCTACTTGGTTGAGGATGCAAAACTGGCAAGGCAAACAATTTATAACGCAAAGCGAGAACCGACTATAAGCTCAACACTGCAAGCAAGGGAATGAGATGCAATCACAACTTAATGCCAAAAATGTCCCTTTTTATGTCTTTTAGTCTACTTGGTGTAAAAAAGGGATAAACTTGTGCCAAACAAACATCTTTTCAAAGCCAATTTATGAGTGTGAAAGAGACAAGTTCACTCAGAAGTATTTTCACTTTTTGATAACGAGTCGGAAAAGAGCTTAACTAATACTCACGACCTTTCAAGTCCAACTTAATGAGTGTGAAAGGGACAAATCACTAGGCAATATTTTCATTTTTTAAAGACGAGTTGGAAAAGAGCTTAAATTAAACTCGTTTGGGAGTCCTCGGGGTATAAGGCCACATGTTTATGAGTGAGAAATGAGGCTCAACATCAAGTCATGTATTATCTATAAGGGACTCCTAGTCCTAAGGGAAAAATCTCAGCATGGGCACCAAATGCAATAGAGGATCTAACTAGGGCACCCATGTTTGGTAAGTTTCTACCACTTGATAACGACATGACTTATAGAAGATGGAAGGTTTTGTGTTGCAAAAAATGGGTTTGTACATAAGGCATAAAAGTGATAGTTATAGGATAATGAGGAAATTCATAACAGAGTGTGTTATCACATATTCTTTCACGGGGATGTTTTTCCTTTAAAGTTGGCCATTGGGTGACCTTATGCGAAAGAAGGGGTTTAAAAAACCCACAAATGTGTTTTATCCAAGGTCATCGGTCGCGACCAAGCTTATTTTTCAATGGCAAAGATTCCTTGCAGGCAAGACAGATCGACAGTCTGCGGAAAGAGAGACTCCAAAAGGTGGTTAAAACTGTTTGTCAAAGTCCCAAAATGTCGAGTCCCGAAATGTTGAAGTCTTGAAACTTGAGATTAGTGGGAGTCATCCAATCCAGTGGGGATAGGTGGCAGTTGATTAAACAATTTTGCAGAATCAGGTTTCGGGGGTTTTCAAGTGAGCCACAAGCAATTGTTGCAAGTCACGAGATTGCAAAATATATCTGGGTCATTCAAACTAGTGGGGCACATGGCGCCTGACCGATGATTTTGCGGTTTCGTGGATCAGAAAATCTGAAGTCAAGAGTATGGAAGCTCCCGATAAGAGAAGTACCAAAATGCCTTGGGAAGTTTGGGCCCATGGTCATAGCCCCTGGTCTTATGGTGAATGGGTCCAAGAAAGAAGGTTGGCACCCATCGCGTGGAGCTGGCGACTTGGGGCCTTTGAGGAATCATCTTGGCCATCAATTTTAAAGCAGATCCAATCGTTGATTTGGATGGGGCGATTTCGTGAAATCGAGCATCGGGAGTTCTGAAGTCAAGTGTGTGGGAATCCCCGAAAGGAGAAGTCACAAAAACACCTGTGGATATAAGTTCTAGGTCAGGACCCGAGGTCACATACTGCATGGAGTGATGGAGCGAAGTTGTGTTAAAGGGCCAAAAGCACCCATATTGGTTATAGAAGAAAATTGGCATGGCCTTGAGGTGCTAAGATTGACTTGAAAAAGTCAGGGGCATCGCCTGGAGCATTCATGAGTGTCAAGCCTCACCCTGATCCCAATGAAAGTAGTTAATGAAAATAGGGGGCAGTGGTTGAGACCTCATTTCACCCATAAATGGAAAGCATGGGAGAATGGTCGTGGTGGTAGGATGACAGCCTAGAGTTCCTCTATAAATGGGCTTTCCTGCAAAGCCCATGCTATTTTAAATTTGCATCTGACAAAGGAAAACATGTGCAGTTTGACAGGAGAAGAAGAAGATGCAAAGCCTTGAATACAATGACCAAAGTGCGCTTCTATAGGGAGCAAGTTGCTTTGAGTATATATACTCATTTTTTACATTTTGTAATGGTCGATGATTGAGCTAAGCTCTTGTATTGTAAAGTCTTAATGAAGCTCTGGTTCTTCTAGTTATGTATTTGTATTTGAGACTTCTTGTTTAATGTAAGTCAACTTTCTTTCATATCTTTGTAACAACTGTGTTACAACACTCAGAATTGGAGGATCCAGTCGAGGGTACTTATGTTTTTGTGATGTAGGCTTGATCACAGTGACATCATGACCAGTTTTAATCAGTTGCTTGTGTTTTTACCCAACGCTGAATGACTTGGACATGGATGATCCAATTGGGTTGTTGTTTTTTAATTGTGATGTATGTTTGATCTCAGTTCAATGATAATTCCATTCAGTTCCTTGAAACTTTGAGCCAAGAGGATCTTGTCTTCTGATTTTTTCTTCTTTAGGCTGCTGGAAGATCGGATGTCCATAGCAGACATTTTCATTATCCTCAATTTCTCCTCCCCTACTCACCCTTATTACAAATTACTGACTGAAGTTAGATCAAGACCTCATCTGTCTATGCATACTAGCCTGATTTTCTGAGTTGAAGCGATATAATCTTGAGACTGCGTCCATTAGACCACCCTTAAATTTATTCAATGTGACATACAAACTGATGGGTATCAGGCTTACCTTTGACGCAATCCAGAGGTGACTTCTGGTGCTAACATTTCTAGCATCGTTGCTGGGGACAAAATTGAAGATTTTCCCTAGGTAGAACGACAACGAACTTCTGATTCTGAAGGTGCATCAGAACTTAGTACATTGAGATTGCAATTGTGCACCTGGTGACTCCACTGTCTCAGGTCCACTGTTTAAGTGAAATTGCATCTGGCTACACCTGGTATCCCCTGGGAGAAACACAACGATCAAATATGGTCTTTGATGGTGAACAAAGACCAAACACACTCATGCTGCATATCTTTCACCTGGCGACTCCATGATTAAATAATTGATCGGTGACTCCATTGGTTCAAAATGGAAAAAATCCTAGCTCGAAGGTTTTCTCCCTTTAATTTTTCTGTTGTTCCTGGTTTTCCTAATGTTGTCCCTTCTGTGGATGAATGGGGTGATTATTTGCCCATATTTAGAGAACACAAAGAGGACAACCTTGCTCGACATATCCATGAGTTTCATGAACTCATGCTTCAGTGGGAGATACATCATGAGGATGTTTTATTGAAGATGTTCATGTTCTCATTGGACTGGGATGCCCGTGAGTGGTATCAATCCTTCCCCCCTACTAGCATCTCCTCCCTAGAACAGTTTCATGTAGCCTTTAATAAGCATTGTCAAAGGTATTATTCCTCTAAGTTAATCTGTCATAATTGTTGTGAGGGATGTGAAAGCCATGATCAAGATATGGCTGTGCCTAATGAAGGTTGTGAGGATGTGGACCATGAGGGAGATGAATATGCTTTGGGTGAATTTATGGAGCTGGTAAAATATCTCTCTGCCAAACTAGAAAGGTTAGAATCTAAAGAAAGCGCAGGAGATTTTGCAGTCCTTGAAGAAGATTTTCTTGAAGGCCCTACTGATAATAATAGTGTTGAAGATTCCATAACTGTAGAGGCCTTGATTTATGCTCCTGATGTGCCTATTGTCCCTAGCTTTGATGATTATTTAGATGAAGAGCAATAGAGCCCCACATCACAGTTTGTTGACTAGAGGAGCAACTAGCCTGTATATGACAGCTACGAATTAGATTCTGAGATGGATATGCAGGATTTCCAAGAACAGACTACAGAGCCTTATCCTCTATTCACTAGAGAAAAATATTATGAGGAAATCAGCCATCCTAGTCCTGCAGAAGACACTGAGCAGCATGAGGAAGAGAAGAGCTTTCTCAAGGTTCTCGTTTATGATGATTATGAATCTGATCCTTGGGAGAGCTATGAAAAAGAAGAGGAGAATCAGAAGGGGCAGTTTGTCTCTTGTCTAGATCCTATCCACGAGCAACCATCGCCTGGGACCAGTCAGCCTGCATCTACTATTCACCCACATGTGCTTGCTAGAGATTTTCAGCCATGTGTGAGCAGTTGTGTAGCAGAGAAGGCTGTCTGTTACAAATTTTCCATAATTTATTGCTTGGCCTATGAACCTATGAAGGAACACATGGAGTTGTATTTCCTTCATGTTTTGAAGCCACCCATCTTTATCCTAACCTCAACATTAGGAGGAAAGTTGAAGGATGTAACCGTTCTGCTGTCACAATTGCATTATCTGTTATCAATCATTGACAGAGTGAAGGAACTTCCGATTAGGAAGTTACTTGAATGGCTATGGTGGAAGTTTTCTTTCACCTAGCACCATGTAAAAATCAATTAGTTTAGGACTGTACATAAATAAGCTCCTTGGAGCATGTATGTTTATTTTTGTTTTTACTTATCGTCTTGTATTCCTCAGCAGGGTGTTTTGAGCTTAACTCCATAGCCCAACAGAAGGTGACTGGAACTGGAAAAGGATATCTTAGAGCCTTGCAGGGAGGACTCTATCCCCCATGGAGCCTAATGTTATCACATATTCTTGCAAGGGGATGTTTTTCCTTTGAATTTGGCCATTGGGTGACCAGATGCGAAATAAGGGGTTTAAAAAACCCACAAATGTGTTTTATCCAAGGTTGCAGGCCGCGACCAAGCTTATTTTTCAACGGCGGATATTCCTTGCAGGTAGGATAGATCGGTGGTCTGTGGAAATAGGGACTCCAAAAGGAGGTTAAAATTGTTCATCAAATTCCTGAAATGCCGATTGCCAAAGTCCTGAGATTTTTGGGAGCCGTCTGATCCAGAGGGGACAGGTGGAAGTTGATTAAACGATTTCACAGAATCAGGTTTCGGGGGGTTTTGTAGTGAGCCACAAGCAATTGTCACGAGTCACGAGATTGTTAAATAGATCTATGTCATTCAAACTAGTGGGGAACATGGCGCCTGACCGACGATTTCACGGATCGGGAAATCTGAAGTCAAGAGTATGGAAGCTCCCGATAAACGAAGTCCCGAAATGCCTTGGGAAGTTCGAGCCCATGGTCATAGCTCCTGGTCTTATGGTGAATGGGTCCAATAAAGAAGGTTGGCACCCATCGCGTGGAGCTGGCGACTTGGGGCCTCCGAGGAATCATTCTGGCCGTCAATTTTAAAGAAAATCCAACCGTTGATTTGGATGGGGCGATTTCATGAAATTGGGCATCGGGAGTTCTGAAGTCAAGTGTGTGGGAATACCTGAAAGGTGAAGTCATGAAAGTGCCTGTGGATATAAGCACCAGGTCAGGACCCGAGGTCGCATACTACATGGAGAGATGGAGCAGAGTTGTGTTAAAGGGCTGAAAGTGCCCATATTGGTTACATAAGAAAATCGGCATGGCCTTGAGGCATCGAGATTGACTCGAAAAAGTCAGGGGCATCGCCTGGAGAATTCATGAGTGTCAAGCCTCACCCTCATCCCAATGAAAGTAGTTAATGGAAATAGGGCGCGGTGGTTGAGACCTCATTTCACCCATAAATGGAAAGCATGAGAGAATGATCGTGGCGACAGGTTGACAACCTAGAGTTCCTCCGTAAAGGGGTTTTCCTGCAAAGCCCATGCTATTTTAAATTTGCGTCTGACAAAGGAAAACATGTGCAGTCTAGCAGGAGAAGAAGAAGACACGAAGCCTTGAATACAGTGACTAGAGCATGCTTCTGTAGGGAGCAAGTTGCTTTGAGTATATATACTCAGTTTTTATATTTTGTAATGGTTGATGGTTGAGCTAAGCTCCCGTATTGTAAAGTATTAATGAAGCTCTGGTTCTACTGGTTATGTATCTGTATTTGAGACTTCTTGTTTAATGTAAGTCAATTTTCTTTCATATCTTTGTAGCAACTGTGTTAGAACACTCGGAATTGGAGGATCCAGTCGAGGGTACTTATGTTTTTGTGATGTAGGTTTGATCACAGTGACATCACAACCAGTGTTAATGAGTTGCTTGTGTTTTTCCCCAACAATGAATGACTCGGGCATGGATGATCCAGTCAGGTTGTTGATTTTGAATTGTGATGTATGTTTGATCTCAATTCGGTGATAATTCCATTTAGTTCCTTGAAACCATAGATGATTTTAGGGGCTAAATTTCGCTCATGGGATAATTTTCCATGGTTTTTCCAAAAACGAGATTCGCTATTTTAAAAATGATTCGCCCAAATTCTATAGGATAAAATTATTTTACCTTACAAATTGCCAAAATTTTATAAAAACTATATAAAATCCTTAGAAATTTGAATATTTTTACAAAAATATCGCCAAACATTTATAGTTGGCATATGAAGGATTACTAATATTTGCCAAGGTTTCTATATTTTAAAATAAATTTCCATCCTTAAAATCATCCCTGCTTGAAACTTTGAGCTAAGAGGATCTTGTCTTTTGATTTTTTCTTCTTTAGGATGCTGGAAGATCGAATGTCCACAACATACATTTTCATTCTCCTCAAGTTCTCCCCCCTACTCACCCTTATTACAACTTACTGACTGAAGTTAGATCAAGACCTCATCTGTCTATGCATACCAGCCCAGTTTTCTGAGTTGAAGCGATATAATCCTGAGACTGCATCCATTAGACCACCCTTAAATTTATTCATTGTGACATACAAACTGATGGGTATCAGGCTTACCTCTGACGTTATCCAGAGGTGACTTCCGGTGCTAACAGAGTGGATACCTATCCTATATGATCGGTAATGAAAATACCTGCCTGTGGTGACAAACAACCGACATAACATTGAAAACCGCAAGAAACCTGGATTAAAACAGCAAAAACCAACTCAATCTACCTTTGTATTAGTTCATTAGGTGAAAAAATGGCTTAAAACTATAGAATGTGGGTAAAAATAGTTTATAAATAGTAATAAAATCAATAATTACTATACCATTTTGATTTTTTACCCAAATAGTGCAAATTGGACCAAAATACCTCCAAGATTCAAACGATGATTGCGGGAGCATCAAGAAATGAAATCACGAACCGTCTGGATCAGGTAAATCTACTTCCCTTCCTCTTCAATTTCAGTGGATTAAATGTTTGAATTAGGTTCCAAATTTTTAGTTGTTGAGGGCGCAAAATGTGAATTTCAGTGTACGCGGGTTGTCTTCAATCAGGCCATGTATGCGACGAGGTATACGCTCCTATGTAAACTACAGGGAGCGTATATCAAGCCCTACACGTGAATGTAATTGAAGTAGTCCACGCACAAGCACGCAAACAATAATTTTTAAGGGTTCTAACTCAATTTTTTATTTGTCCTTGACAGGATGGTTCTTGAATGGAGAGAAAGAGAGCATGAGGAGGTTGATGTTGTTGTAGATCGAGATCTGGGGGCCCAAATGGCCTTAAAGAGATGTGACTTGTATAAATTTTGGGCACTCAAAGGAATGAGAGCCCAGGTCAGGTTGCTCGAGATGCTTGTGGGTTACTGGGACCCTGAGAGTGAAAGCTTCAATCTCGTTGGGAAACCATTAAGAATTGAAGTAGAGGACATTTACTTTTTGACTGGTCTATCACGCCGAGGAGAGGTTTTAAACCTCAAAGCACGAGGGGCGGGGAGAGGAATGAAAATAGAGGAGTACATCGACACCCACTGTGTAGTAGGGAGTCCTAAGGTAGGGAGTCAACTCCCTATCCAGGAAATAAACAATCTCAACCTGAATATTATTGTCCTTGTATTGACCAGGATCACAGGTTCAGCCTTGTTGCACCAGGCATCGATGTCGCTCATGTTCTATGCAGTGTAGTGTATGAGACCCGCAGTATATGAATGGTGTACCTCGTTACTGGAAAATATGAAGAGCCAGTTGACAGACTGCAAACAGGGAAGTAAGAGAAATTTTGGGTTTGCCTCTATCTTATGTAGTTTATTTTTCAAGCGGGTTCCAGGTCTGGGACCTAGAGTCGAGATTCTTCCTAGAGGACCTCGCGATCCAGCCATGGCATGGTGGACGGAGGTAATGAGGCAGCGGGGGAGAGGTAGGGTGCCAACACCCTACAATGAGGATTTCTTCTACTGGTGGCAGTGATAGGTCATTTCCCTAGATGGCTATCCCTATGTAGGCATAGACTTCTGAGGAGATCTAGAAATGCCACTCCCACTAGGGACCGCTTACGGTGCCATAGTTACATTAAATTTTTTTACATATTTCATTTTTTTGTACTTTTGTATAGTAGAACAAAAATATTTTTGGATGGTGCTTAAGTATTTACTAGACGTTTTTGCAACGCAGACGTGGGTTCGTGAAGGCCAGAAGGCTTCCCTTGAAATCGACGAAGGAATTGGGGAGACGAGGTGGCGGGAGGAGAAGCTGAGAGGGTCCTACAAAACGTGCAGGGAAACATGTCGTGTTTGACTCACATGATTCTCATGGTTCAAGTAGAGGATCTTCATGAATCCATGCAACGATAGGTGGTTGGTGTACCCTGGGCGTGGGTATGACTCTTTCAGCATCTCGAAAACGTCGTAGTTTGCTACCATGACACACATCCAGCGCCACAAGCGTAGATGTCGTGTGATATTGTAGCACCGACTATATATGTGTATTGAGGGTATTAGCCCCAATTTTTGTACTATAAACACCATATTTTTTGAAATATATAAAAAAGGATCTTCAGCTTTACTCATATTTTACAATGTGTATATTGATGATGTGGTTTTCTTTGATTTAGTTATGTGACAAATGCCAATTTAAAACGAAATTAGCATAAGCATCAGATACATGATTAGAACTCCTAAGAATGTGATAATATGTAATAAAATCAAACTATCGTTCTAAAATACGTACCCATAGGAATCATCGGAGTAAAGTAGGATCGTGCATGTTGTAACTGTCATTCAACTGACATACTACTAACTGGGAATCTAGGCGAATTTATAATGAATGAATACCATGTGAGATAGCATCGTGCAAAAGTTCTATAATGGTGCTATATTCGGCCACATTGTTCATGGATGGCCCTAGGAATACACCACCTAAAGACACCAATAGACCCTCGGGTTATTAAACCACCCATGCGGTGGAAGCCAAGTTCCATGTATGACGACTGGCTCCGTCTGTGAATCCTAGGTAGACCGAAGACTCCATTGACATCTATCAACCAAGTGAAAACTCGATAAGCAACCCGAAGACGAAAATAAAAATATATATACACTAAATTACATTAGTATAGAGAGAGTTCCACCTAAGCCTATGGCTCAAGCGTAATATATTTTTAAGTAGAGCCCATTTATGGGCTTGACCAACCTATTCCCTTCATAATCTTCTAATTCATAAGATCCTTTTTCTAACACACGTCATACAATATAAGGACTGTGCCACATGGTTTTAAACTTTCCTGCCCCCAATGGTTCTTTGGCTTGATCATACGAGAGGACCAAGTCACCCTCAACGTACAACCGAGGATAGACAAACTTATCGTACTGGACCTTGACACATTTTTTATTTGCCTCGATAGTCGTAGAGGCGTCTCGACACTGGTCATCAAGACTCTCTAGGTGTACAAGGCATCACTCGAGATCAGAAGTGTCAGGTAGGAGAACGAATGCCAACTTAAGAGAAGGGATTTCACATTCAATAGGTAATATTGACTCCACACCATGTACTAACTGGAAAGGAGAAAATCCGGTGGTAGTCTTGACCAAGGTTCGATATGCCCAAAGTGCAGGGTATAGCATGATGTGTCAATCGAACTTACTCTGACTGACAATTTTTTGCAAAATGGTCTTGAGAGACTTGTTGATGGCCTCTACTTGTCCATTTTCCTGGGGATAATAAGGAGAAGAATGGCCATGTCTAAACCCCATCTTAGTTGCTAGTTCTTCCATCATTTCATTATGAAAGTGACTGCCATGATCAGTGACAATCTCACTCGAGATACCGAACCGGACGATAATTTGATTGAATACGAAGAAGGCGACAATCTTCCCATAAGATTTAATTGTAGGCATGGCTTTGGCCCACTTAGTGAAGTAGTCGATGACCACGATAATGTGTTGGTTCCCCCCAGCCGAAGTTGGGTTGCAATCGACAAAGTCCATCGCCCACTTAGTGAAGGGACCGATGATAATGACTGGGTGAAGAGGGGATGGGTGCGAGCGCATTTTCTGAGTGAACACCTAGTAGGGGTGACACTTCTTAACTGCTTCAATACAATCTTTAAATATAGTAAGCCAGAAATAACCGTCTCGCAAAAATTTTTGGGATGTCGCAAGCCCAGATAGATTACCACCACAAGCCCCACTATGGCAATCTTTTAGGACAGACTCGGCCTCTCCGTGAGTTAAAAAATGACACAAGATATTGTCTATTCCTTGGCGATACAAAGTGTCACCGATGATAGTATATTTCTTAGCTTGGTATCTTATACACCGTCGGTCTTCTGGCAAGAGATGCTGAGGGAACTTCAAGGTTTAAAGATAGAGAACAATGTCTCCATACCAAGGGTCAGACGACGAGACAAGAAAAATGTGTTCGTCCGCAAACAAATCAACATGGATAACGTCCTCATCTAATCATGGAAAATTGGATATTAACTCCACGAAGATTAGTGATTTCTTGGATTTCGCAAAGGCGAAATCACGATCAAATTCTTGTAAAATGACAATCCATTTATTATATTTTCCCCCTATGATATGCCTAGTAAGGACGTATTGAAATGGATTGACATCCACTACCATAGTAGTCTTACAGAGTAATATATAATGATGCAAGCTCTAGACTGCGTTAACGGCAACCAAAGCTAGCTTTTCAACATGAGTATAATTAAGTTCAGGACCGACTAAATTTCAACTGAGATAGTAGACGACGTGCTCGTGGATCTCATCATCCTCCTGAACTAGAACCATACGATCGTATCCTCAGATGTGGCGATATAAAGCAAGTAATCTCTACTATAGTCAGGAGGCTTCAACAGAGGCATCGACACCAAAGTTTTCTTCAAAGCATTGAAGGACTCCTGGGCTCATTCATCCTAGATAAAAGGGGTGTCCTTCTTCAAGAGATGCATGAAACCTTTAGTGATATTGGCATAATTCACTATGAACCGACGAAGAAAGTTAGCTTTCCCCTGTAAACCCTGAAGTTGCCTAATCGTGCGTGAGGGAGGAAACTGAAGTATTTCCTCAACCTTTAGTGGATCTACCATGATCCCAGTCTCAAAACTAGAAAACCTAAAAGATGACAAGACTTAACACAAAAGATGCAATTGTGAGGCCTCAACCAGATTCTATAGTAACGACATCTTTCAAAAACAAATAGAAGGTGAATAGTGTGATCTTCTCTCTTGCAAGAGTGAGCAGTAAGATCATCAAGGTAGGCTTCGACTATCTGCTTAAGATCGTGAAAAGAGAAAGTCATGGCACGTTGAAAGGTTTCTCCAGCGTTTTTAAGGCCGAACGACATTTTCCTGTATGCGAAAGTACCCCAAGGAAAAATAAATGTCGTCTTGCGTTGATCCTCAGGTTTGATTTGAATTTGGTTATACCCTGAAAATATGTCCATAAAAGAAAATACTTTGCTTCCCGCACACTCGTCAAGAATCTGATCAATGAAAGGTGTCGGGAAGTTGTCTTTAGGACAGGCCTTGTTCAAGTCACGAAAATCCATACATACACAGATGGTTCCTTGCTTCTTATCTACAGGAACAGGGTTGGATACCCATTCGATCAAGGGAACTGGGCAGATGAAGCCAGAGTTAAGTAGCTTTTCCACCTCTACCTTAATAGCAGGGGCCTTTTGAGGATTTACAACTCTAAGACATTGCCGAACAGGTTTAGCATCTGGATAAGTTCTAATCTCATGTTCGACAATATGAGGGTCAATTCCTGGAATCTCTTCATATGACCAAGCAAATACATCTCGGAATTCCTTGAAGAGCTCGGTGTAAATCAGGATTTCGTCTGGCGAACAATCCGCACCGATATTTACGCTTTCAACCTTGCCAGGGGTATAAGAGATATCGATCGTGATGGTAGGAGAAATACTCACCATGTTTCCTTTGGCATAAATGTCGTGCGTATCAAGTGGAACTCGACGTGCCCGACTATCTCACTCAAAGTAGATCGAAAGTCATCTTGTTCGATTATTTCAAGATCTGGGAGAAAATAAGAGCGGTGATGCATATCATCCCAAGGTTTGTCGGAACCATTCATGGCTTCGATGATGGCTTCGTCCGAAGGAAAAGTCCCATCGAGGAAATCATGTGAACAAGACAACAAAGTGGCCCACATGGGCCTAAGAATGGGATCCTCCTCGTCCGCCGGTGAGAGAGTAGGATCAAGATCAACGGAAGAGTCGAGAACAACTTGATATGCAATCTCTACTGCTGATAGTGGCATGGCCATTCCAGCATGCAACTGACCTTCACAATATGAAGTCGGGGAAGGTAGGGTCCACGAATCACTAAAGTAGGAAGTGCAGAAAGGAATGGACCTCCCTATCAAGATGGGCCTACTAGACATGGCATAAACTTGGTGATTCAGTGTCGTGAATTCGAAAGTACCCATAAGGGAAGAATACATTCCAACACCGATATTCTCAGTGGTCGGTTGAGAATTGTCGATCATGGGGATTGATGGTCCAAGAGATGCATTAGGACTAGAGAACAAAAAGGATAACTGATCGATCATCACGATCTTCCCTTCATTAGGAAAATAAAGAGTACAGAAGACAGACGACATGACGACAATCATAGGATAAGTCCAATTGCGACCTAGTAATAGGTTATAATCAAGAGGTGCATCAACTACCTCTACCGTCTTCCCACCTAACTGGACCTGAAAGGCAGGGAGAATATCGTGAGGGTGGAAGGAATGATTGTCGAAAGCAGTCAACATGTTCGATGACTTGGAAAGGTTCGGAGAACTAAGAGCTTTCCAAAAGACCAGGGACATCACACACGTAACAACGCCTTCATCAACAACTGCATGTTTGATGGTATACTTTGAGTACTTCACATGGATTTGGAAAGCCACATGGTAAGGCAAGTGAGGCTTAACATATGTGACCTCAAACTTGATAAATTTTGAGCCACTGGTTTCTAGAGCTCCTAAAGCAGAGAGTACGACATTCCTCTATGAAGTACACGTCTGGAGTACCTCCAAAGCCGACATCGCACAAGGGGTTTGACCCAGGTCCTCAACAATAGAGTAGTTATGGGAGGCTCTAGCATTTGGATTATAGGTAGAGCGCTTGAGTACTCCTTTCAGAATACGAGGCGGTGGCTCTGGTTTCTCAATCTGTAAAGTCATCTCCACAGGAGGAGGAGGAGATTCTAGACCAGGAATATCTTGTGAAGAGCTATAGTCTCGATATCGATTGGCTACATGAACTTTCGCATCGAACATTTTGATACATAAACAGTCACCATCTTGCGACGACGGGTTTTGACTCCCACCAGCTGCATTTCTGGCATTGGAGGAGCTCAAGGCCATGTGATGATTATGTGGGAATGGATTCATCAGCACGACGGGCGATAGAGATAATAGCCTCGCAGCTTCCGCAAGTTTGGGGCATAAATGGGTAAGGTGATCATCTGTGCAAAACTTACAGCGAAACTTCACCTTACATCTTTCTCGTTTTCCCTCTCCAGCATTACTACCTGTCTTCTCATTATTATTATTGTCCTTGGGTTTATTACCATTTTCCCCACCCTTACAGTTATTACATCCTTTCTTCTTAGTCCCTCTTGGTTGTTGGTCACCATTTGGGTTGGCCGATGATTTCATGGAGTGTACATTCGTCGATTGAGTGGGGTTGGAAGACATAGACGAAGCTGGCCCTCCTACAAACTAGTTTAAAGACAACTCTTTCAAATGGTTTGTCACCGAGTCTGTGGAATTTACATTGGTGACACCTACAACGCCATCGACATGAGGTCCGAGCATTTGCCTAGGTTCATAATTTGACCACGGTGCGTCAAAAATAAGGTGGTATAACATCCCAGACTGAGCATATATCAAATCTAACTGCTGGACTCTAAAGATCACCTCTTCCTCAGTGGTAACCCTGAAAGTAGCAACGTCCTTCGAGATAGGAGTGTGCAAAGACTTAATAAACCATTCTAAAATAAAGGCTAGGGGTATAGGGGTCTTAATCAACCTCTTCCGTCTATGCCACTCCTAGATATGGTCCGAGATATGAGTGGTGGTATTCTGGCGTAAAGTTGACAACAATTCTAGGCCAACATCATAACGAATGGGCAACTGGAAATGGTTAAGAAAGACCATCACCAACTAACTAAAAGTCCCATATGCCCCCCCTAGGAAGCTCAATATACCATTTCGCAGCAACTCCGATGAGGGTGCATTGAAATAATCTCAAACGAATAGAATCGTCATTAAGGGAGTTTGATGAGCACCAAAAGTGAAAGGTAGTGACGTGATCACCATGATCCTCTCCATTCTTACCCTCGAACTTCAGGATGTCTAAAGGAAGTTTGGTGGGGACGGGGGGCCATGTAGGATCATGACTCACAGGGTCATTCATTAACTTAGACAAATCTGGTAGATTAAGCATGGCCAAAAAAGGGAGAAGGGCTTGCGACATATGGCCCCAACCTCCCAGGAAATATTGCGCTTGCGGAACTGTAGGCCATCTAGGGTTTTGGTAAACACCATGGCCCTGTCCGTCATTATAAGGCCCTCCTTCGAGCTGATTCATATAGGGTTGTTTGGGCATCATTCCAGTTGGAATGTTCTATTGAGGGATATAGAAATTGCTCCCATCCGGATTGGATCTGAGTTGGGGGTTTCCCAAAGCATGAAACTGACCTCCTCTGGGTGGGAACCCGAAGGATAGAAGCAGATTCGTCATGCCAAATATATTGGTCAGAATCTGCACCGAGGAGGTGGGGCTGTAGGACGAAACTTGAGCCAAAGCTTGTCTGCCAGATTGATTATTCCACCCAGAAGTAGGAGGATTGGACCTAGGGTTAAAAGCAAGAATGCCTCCCATATTAGGATTCATTTGAGGTATTTGAGATCCACCAAATGAAAAAGGAGTGTAGGGAGGTGTACTACCCCCAAGCCCAATGCTAGCATTAAGGTCAGCAGCTGGGATGGAGTTCGAAAACTATGAAGTAAAGTTGGGCATACCATAAGAAAATGGACTAGAAGCCATAGGGATGGACTGGACATTGTAGCCCGATGAGTGGCCAAGAGACCCAAAAGGGTTCGAGGCAAGAGATTGAGGATTTACTATAGGCCGGGCCATAGTAATAGGTGCCTCCAACACTACAACCATAGAGGTTGCAGGAGTCGAAGGAGTGCCATTAACTATAGTAGGTATGGGAGTCGAAGGGCTCCTAGTGTTCTGAGGACCAGATTCAGTACTCATCCTTGTAGAATCACAAGTCTGAACAGGGGATGTGTGTGTACCACTCATAATAACTCTACACCTTTTAGAAGGCAAAGACTCAAAATCCGATGGTAACTGTAACAAGCGACGGGACCGACGGGGAGGCTGGTCCGACTCCACGATGACTTAAGACTCTAAAGATTAAAAATATATCCTAACGCCAACTAGTAATCAAAGAGCACACCAAAATTCAAACGACCAATATGGATGAAAATGGGGTAAATTGGTCGAGTGGCCTCCCTCCCTAAAGAAGGTATGTCTCACCCAAGAGGGGCCTGAGACTCCCTGCTAAAGATCGGAGGTAACAGAATCAGTTATAAGGGCCCTCGTGGGCTTAACAACCAGTTGGTCAGATCCCCCTAGAGAGGTAATCCTCCATAAAGGCTGTGTGATGTCTGACCCTTATCTGACCTAGGGTACCTATAGAATAACCTCTGCAAGTAACCTCTGAGACACCTAAGTGAAGCAACTAATACACCACTATATAACTGATGCACAGGCAAGCAGTCGTAAGTCAAGTCCACCATATGGGCAAGGTAGCAAAGCCCAAAACCTTGAAAGCACTGCCTCTCACGAAGGTAAAGGCACTAACAAGATCCCCATATACAAATAGATCCCCAAAAATATCTCTTGACGCTAGGAAGGTATCAGGGGGATATCCCTTCAACTGACTTCGCATGACCTCGTGATTAAATCCGATGTGAGAGAAGCCTCCTGATCTTACCAATTATACAATGGATTTCTCCACTCCCTGACTCAGACACATATGTTGATTTAATTGCCTTGGAGAAGTTTACTCACAAAATCCTATTCCAAGGCACTAAATCCTAGGCTAGTTTGTGCACCCTAGAAAATAAAATTGTTACTAATAAATTTTAAAT
>JASDQU010211729.1:6034-18090 GCA_032191745.1 Picea mariana | reverse complement strand
TCAAAAGATATTTGATCTTCAATATTTTTTGTCGTCACCCAAAAAAATCCTAGAATGACTTATTTTAAATCAATGATATATCCACTTCCTACACTCTAATTGGAACAATTTGTTTCTTTTTTTAATCGGGTATTTTTTCAAGAGGATCACAAATTTGCACTTGGTTTCTTAAATTTATTTCCTTTCAAAACCATACAAAATATAAGGAAAACAGAATTATTCATTTTGGGCCCAAGAAAGGGCTCTAATACCATTTTTTATGATCTTTAACCCTTAAACTTGAATCACAAGAAATAATATTCAGAAATTTTCTCACTTTTATTTATCAAAATATTGTTATGTGCCAAATAATTAAGATATCATAAKAAATAAGAATACACACAATGTACAGAAGATGTGAGAGTGGAGCACGAATCCAAAAGAGATAATAAATATSGGTTACACAATAACTCCTTAAATAATAGGAGAACATCCTCCAAATACCCCAATACATTCATATATACAAATCACAKTTTCCCCATAATGGCTATATTGACTTCTATATATACATATTCTAACTCATTGCACATGTGGACCCTTTATTAGGCCAACCCCTATTACATATACATGTATCCCCGTATATTCCCCCATAGGGGTCATATCAAATACCCTTAAGGCAGGGCAACATCGTACAATGATATTTTTATGGAAGGAATCCACTCTTGTCAAAGAGTTAAGGATCATAACACATAGGAACCAATAATGTTTATTGATCTAGTTGAGACGATAAGGATACTCAATGGAAGATTGATAAAAACTCAAAATGATAAAAGTAGGAATAAGAAACAATTACCCCAAAGAATGAGAAAATTCCATAGGTAGTTATAAAAAATAAATAAAGAAAATTGGTGTAAGCAAACATGAGTAGTAAATGGAGGGACTCTAATCATAAATCTCAAGGATCGGGGAGATCATCCTCTAACTCTCCTTATGACCCTCTATCATAGGAATCATTAGACAAAGAGACTTCAACATTAAACGATGATTCTAGCTCCCTAAAGACTAGGCTCAAGAATAGAAAGTCTCATGGAGATCACTTATGAGTATAATTTAGTAAGGTGAGTACCCTACTTTTGATAATGAAGTAATGACTAGACAAGAAATTTAGGCTTTGGATATTTGGAATGAGAAAGTACTTCCAACTCCATGATTCTCAATAAATATTAAGGGAAATATAGCCATCTATATTTTGTATGGAAAGGAATAATTGTTGTGGTATCATCATAGGAAAATTAAGGAAATATGAGAAAAGAGGATAATTTAAGAGAAATTTTGCAATACTTTGTGTAGCACTCCTTTCGTTGTTAACAACTTAATTTAGACACTTGTGTACAATTTGTAGTTGAATCTAAATTGTGTTTAAAAAAATGCATTTAGTCAACTTCTGCAAAATGTGAAAGGTTGCACAATTGTGTTAAGTTGTAAATATAGGTTATATATATATAACAATTTCTTGATATATGGTCAATACTTGATAACTTGATTACAACATTAATACTGTAACAAAAAGTCTCTTGAACATAACTTGGTATATATTTATATACCACATTTCTTATAAACGTTATAAATCATACAAAGTCTATAAAGATTTATCTCAAATTAAAATTACTTTATAAAAATCAATATTAAAAAAATGATGAGCTTGGAATTTGAATTGATAGGTAAAGGGTGAAAATGGTCCACATATAACTCGATATGTTAGGGTGAAAATGGTTCACATACAATTGTAGAGATCTTTTATTACTATAATTATAAAGACAAGACCAATTGTGTGTTTTCTTGAGTTTGCTACCATGATATAATATTTGTAAATAAAAACAAATGTAAGGAAAAACATGTGATTCTTCAAAGTTTAATACATTGGTGTAATATTTATATACGAGAAAAAAAAGGTAAATAGAGAGTGTGATTTTCAGTTTGATACCATGGTGTAATTATGCTAAAATGCATATTCTTATTGAAAAATTTTTGTTGTTATATTCTTTGTAGTGAAGGTCGAAGTCGAGGTGGATCAACAGCAAGTCAAAGGTCGAGGTTAGTTGACCGAGTAAAGTCAAAGTCGAAGGTCGAGGAAGTTCGACATGGTAAAGGAATCGATAGCAAGGCAAAGAGGTCAACCAACATGAGATCAACAGGCAGACATGTGGAGACCAACTGAAGACTAAATGAAGGTTGAATGGTAGTCGACTGTAACAGAATCCCGAGATTTGCAGGATTTGTAGCCAATGATTTGCATGAACCTGTAATTGTTTTTGGGCACCAATTCTTTAGGGTTTTTTCTATTGTAAAGCCTATAAAGAGGCATGTTGTAAGGTCGCAAAGGCTAATGAATTAATCAATATCTTTAGAGTAATATTTAGATGTAGGTTGTTGGTCATGCAGATGTAAGTCGGATTGGCTACAGGGTTGTTCTTGCGCAGGAAAGAGGGTATGATGTCGAATGTGTCTTAGGTGTGGATCAAGGTTAGACATGTAACCTTTTATTCATATTGAATAATACACTAAGAGAGAAACAATGCTCAAGGAATGTTGGTTTTCCTGGTTTGGTTTTCCAAGTTAAAATCTCTGTGTACTATGTGATTGTTTTGTCATTTACGTTCTTGATTAAATTATTCTTCTCCTCTGCTAGGTTTAGTGTGGAAGTGTCTCTCATTTCCTGACAAGTGGTATCAAAGCCATGTTATTATTTGACAAGTGTATCAGATATTGATTTACCAATATTGAATCTGAGAACTAAACCCTAGGTATAGTAAGAGTCGTAAGTCATAAATTGTGTTAAAGATCATGGTAAAGAATGGTGAGTAGTTCAAGAATAGAGATAGAAAAATTCAATGGCCAGAATTTTGAACTTTGGAAGCTTAAAATGGAAGATCTTCTTATAGATCGAGAACAATGGACAGCAGTCTTCCCAGGTACCCATCCAACAAACATGTCAATGGAAGAATGGGATAAACTCGAAAGAAGAGAAAGAAGTATGATTTGGCTTTGTCTTACGGATTTGGTACTACTGAATGTCTCAGGTGAAAATTTGACCAAGAAATTGTGGGACAAGCTAGGAAGCTTATACCAATCGAAATATATGGTAAATAAGTTGTTTCTCAGAAAGAAATTGTATCTTATGAGAATGAGTGATGGTAGTTCGATAATTGAACATTTAAATGCGTTTAACACCATTTTAAGCCAGTTATCGTCTGTGGATATTAAAATCACAGAGGAGGAGAAGTGTATAATCCTATTATGTTCTTTTCCAAACTCTTGGGGTATCTTAGTCATGGATATAGGGAGTAATACAACCACACTAGCACTAGAAGATGTGGTTTCTTCTTTGTTGTCAAAATAAATGAGAAGAAACAACATGGAAGGATCGACCAAAGATGCTTTAGTGGTGAGAGGTCAAACGATTGAAAGAGATAAAGGAAAATTCTCTGGTAGAAAGTCTGAGTCGAAGGGTAGATCTAAATCCTTGGTTCAGTCGACAAGAAGATGTTGGAAATGCGGTAAATTTGGGCATTACAAAAATGATTGTAAATTGAGGGCGATGGAAGTCAGTATAGGATCCGATGAGAAGCAGTCGACTAAGAGAAATACAACCCTGAATAAGGGAGGTGATGTGTACCTGACGTCGACCAGTACACAGAAAGATAAAGATGTTTGGTTGATCGACTCAGGAGCGCCCTATCACATGACACCACATAGAGAATGGTTCTACGAGTATGAATGATATGATGAAAGTGATGTGTTCTTGGGAGACGAATCAACAACCAAAATTGTCGAATGAGCAAGAGTTTGACTGATACTGTAGGACGGGAGTAAAAGAACCTTTCCAGGTATGCTACGCATTCCAGGTTTGGAAAGAAATATGATATATGTCAGTAAGATGAGTGATGTTGGGGTACACACTCTGTTTCAGAAGGATTCTTACAAGATGGTTAGAGGTACGATGGTCTTAATGAAAGGAGTTTGGATTGGAACCCTATAAAAGTTATTAGGGAATGTTGACTCGACTAGATGCAACAGCATCATTTCTCCTAAATTTGACTTGATTTCGACTCAACTCGACCAGACTTGAGCTAAGTAAGTACAACCCGACTCGAGAAGACATGATAAAATCAACCTGGCCATACTATGGCATGAGAGGATGGGACACATTTGAGAAAAAGGAATTTGAGCTACGAACAGCAAAGGTATGGTTAAATTTTTTCCTAAATGTGGTTTATAAGTTGACTTGTGTGAACATTGCATATATGGAAAACAAATTTGGGTCAGTTTTCCATCTGTAGCGACAAGGGAAAATGGGATCCTAGAATTGGTGCATAGTGATGTGTTTGGCCCGGTTATAGTGCCTTCACTTGGTGGATGCATTTATTATGTCTGCTTCATAGATGATTTTTCCAGGAAGACATGGATATATTTCCTAGGGAATAAATCATAGGTTTTCAATAAATTTAAAGAGTTTAGAGCTCTTGTAGAAAACTAGATAGATAAGAAGATTAAGGTGTTGAGAACTGACAACGATGGTGAATTATGTGGAAAATAATTTGATTAGTTCTGTAAGAAGTGTGGCATAGCATTCCAAAATACCACACCATATACCTCACAAAAAAATGGAGTTGTTGAGAGAATGAACATAGCGTTGATGGATAAGGCAAGGAGCATGCTCAGTGGTGTTGGGATCGCACAAGAATTCTGGGAGGAGGCAGTTGACACTGCAAGATATCTGGTGAATATGTCTCCTTCGTCGGCGCTAGTTGACACGAATCCACATGAGGTATGGTCAGGTAAGAAGCCTTTGGTTTCACATCTCAATGTATTTGGTTGTGATGCATTTGTGCATGTTCCCAAGGAAAAGAGGAGAAAGATGGAAAATATAGCATTCAAATGTATTTTCATTAGATATAAAGAAGGAATGAAAGAATATAAGCTCTAGGATCCTGCATCAAGGAGAACAGTGTACAGTCGATATGTGGGCTTCAGTGAAGTCGGAGGTAATTCCAAGCCTGAAGAAGTTTTTCAGATCGAGAATAATCCTGAGACGGTGTGGTTTGAACTGAGGAACAAAGAATATTATTCATATGAGTCGAATGAATCTGAGGAAGAGGTGGAAGAGGTGGAACAACTGACTCTAGTGGTAAGGAGGTCAGAAAGAGTAAAGAAACCAATAGAAAGGTATAGTCTGCCCGAATTGCATTYCGCATTCGTGTTAACTGCCATCGACGAAGATCCCAATTCGTTCGGTGAGGCAGTCGACTCGGCARAGGGAAAAATATGGAAGGACACCATGGTAAAAGAGATGGAATCCTTGCACAAGAATGATACATGGGATTTAGTCAAGTTACCTACTGGAAGAAAGCACGTCAGTAGCAAGTGGGTATTCAAGAAGAAGATGAATGTCGTAGGACAAGTCAAGAAGTTCAAATCTTGACTRGTAGCGAAAGGTTATTCCCAAGTCAAGGGAGYCGACTTCARTGATATTTTTTCCCCTGTTKCAAAACTAACTTCCATTAGAGTACTAATTTTCACTGGTTTCAGCATTCAATCTGGAAATAGAACAGATGGATGTGAAGACAGTGTTCCTACATGGGGACCTAGAAGAAGAAATCTACATGAAATAGCCTGAAGGATTTGTGGTAAATGGAAAGAAAGAGATGGTGTGAAAACTAAAAAGGTCCCTCTACTATATAAAGCAATCGCCAAGGATGTCGTACCGTAATTTCAATACATACATCCTTAGTTTGGGATTTGTGAGAAGTAAAGTTGATCACTGCATATATTCCAAGGAAGAAGGTGGGTGTTTCATATATATAGATTTGTATGTCGATGACATGTTGTTGATTGGAAACAACATGGACGCAATAAAGGAGGTGAAGAAACATATATCCTCCAAGTTCGACATGAAGGATATCGTTGCAACTAACTTCATTATGGGAATGGAGATTAAGAGAGATCAAGCCACTACAAAGCTCCGGTTGAATCAGACGAAGTACATTCAAACAGTTTTGAAACGGTTCAACATGCAGGATTGCAAACCAATGAAGGTGTCAATTCATGTGGGAGAAAGGCTTACTATTGAACAGTCTCCAAAGACACGGGAATAAATAGAGGACATGGCATGTGTTCCCTATGCAAGTGTTTTTGGTAGTCTAATGTATTCGATGGTCTACACTCGACGAGACATTTCCCATGCAGTGGGAGTGTTGAGCAGATACATGTTGACATCTGGAAAGGATCATTGGACTGTCAAGAGAGTATTCAGGTATTTGTGTGCCACAAAGGACTATGTAGTATGATACCAAGGAATACCTGGAGATGACAGTAGTAAATTAAACTTACATGGCTTTGTCGATGTCTACTGGGCTAGAGATCTGGATTGACAGAGGTCGATCAACGAATATGTCTTCAAGATGTTTGGTGGAGCAATAAGATGGAAGAGTAAGCAGCAGGCGGTCGTAGCCTTGTCAACAAAAGAAGTTGAATACATGGTGGCCACTCATGGAAGCAAAGAAGCAATATGGCTGCAAAGGTTGTGTTCAGGAATCGAGTTTGAGAAAAGAGCTATGAAGGTAAGTTGTGATAGTCAAAGAGAAATATTTCTGGAAAAGAACCTTGCTTATCATTCGAAGACTAAGCACATTGATGTATAATACCATTTCGTAAGAGACATGGTAGAAAGTAACAAGGTGCTACTGGAGAAAGTAGACACGTTGGAAAACATAACAAACTCATTGACCAAGTCTGTGAGTGTTGTGAAGTTCTCTTGGTGTAGATAGGTAATGGGAATTGTCACCTTGGGTCTGTGAATGAAAGTTCAGGAATCTCATGTTTCAGCAAAGAAGACAACAAGTGGGAGAATGTTGGATTGTTATATTCTTTGCAGAGAAGGTTGAATTCAAGGTGGATCGACAGCAAGTCAAAGGTCAAGGTTAGTCGATCGGGTAAAGTCAAAGTTGAATTTTGAGGCAGTTCGACATGGTAAAAGCATCGAAAGCAAATTGAAGAGGTCAACCAACATGAGGTCGACAGGAGAACGTGTGGCGAAAGGCTGAATGAATTATGACTGGTAGTCGACAGGTAATACGACTTGGAGTCGACTGTAACAGAATCTCAAGATTTGCAAGATTTGTAGTCAATGATCTGCATGAACCTGTAACTGTTTTTGGGCGCTAATTCTTTAGGGTTTTCTTGTTGTAAAGCCTATAAATATGTGTGTTGTAAGGCCGTAAAGGCTAATGAATTAATCAATATCTTTAGATTAATCTTTAGATGTAGGTTGTTGGTCATGCAAATGTAAGCTTGATTGGGTATAGGGTTGTTGTTGCGCGGGAAAGGGGGTATGATTTCGATTGTGTCTTAGGTGTGGATTGAATAAGATAGCAATAGAGAAAGAACGCTCAAGGAATGTTGGTTTTCTCGATTTGGGTTTCCAGGTTAAAATCTATGTGTACGGTGTGATTGCTTTGTCATTTATGTTCTTGATTAAATTCTTCTTCTCCTCTGCTAGGTTTAGTGTGGAAATGTCTCTCATTTCCACACATAAAAGTGTCATAATTAATTAGCTTTTAATCACAGATGTGAATTATGTGCACGGTATTTAATATGCTATTCTTCAGTAAATGAAAGGATACTATTCCAACCATTAACTTCCTTACATGAAAAAATATGGTCGTTTGTCATTAAAAAAAGGTGATTAAGGTGATTAAAATAATAATGACTAATCCAATTATTAATACTCAATTTGTTTACTACTCTTGGAATTTTTTACTGTGAGTGGTGTGCGTTCAGTGCGTTCAGGTTTTTTATTAAAGAACTTTTACTATTCTTGAGTGTTCGTCTGCTTCATCTTCTTTACCAGGTGTTGGTGCCTTTTTTTTTTGCATGTTTCTTACCATCAATGTTTAATTTTACTGTGCGTACGAACACTAAATTCCATGTAACTATAGATTTTTTTGGATGGTCGATTGTAACGCATCCCGGTGTCTTTGTATTTTATTGAGTGTGTCACTTCTTTACAACATCCAACATTATTTACTCTTGGTTTTCCCTTAATTCTCTATTGGAAGGGATGATTTTGTGTAAATATGGATGATGTGAATGGTCGATTGTAATGTTGATGATGTGTATGCCTCAAGCTAATGTTGTGTAATGGAGAAACGCTAGAATAATTATATACATATGTGGTTTGCGCAGAAATAGTTTAGGAAACCTCTTCGTTTGCAGGAAATTATAATTTGTGCAGGCATCTGTCTTTGGGATCCTGTATGCCCTAAGTCCCTCTTGTTGAACCATCACAGTGTTCGGCAGAACAAGGAGTTGTTGTATTATAATTTTTGTATATTTCTCTTTGTTGTGTAATTTTTTATTCCAAATTTTATTTCTCTGTGTAAATGATCGTTTTGGCTTTAACCAGCCGCAGGTTACCATCTAGCCGAGGGAGGAACTGCTTTTACAAAGTTTGTTATATGTTATTTTCTATATTTTTTATGGGATATTTTTTGGTAGCTGGTTTTTTTGTTTTTTTCACTATTTTAGCTGCTTTAGGGTTAGAGTTAGGGTTTTATGCGTTAGGGTTACATGTATGGTTTACAGTTAGGATTTAAGGTTACAGTTAGGGTTTACAAAATCTTCCTTCAGCTATGATAGCCTTTTGTCGTTCATCAATCACAAATTAAGTGATTGTGCTTTTATTTATATATAAACAAAACAATTGTAAACAATGAGTGTGATTTCAAGGTTGATACAGAGACATCAATAAACATATATAAAAACAAGTGATCCATCTCTGAAATCGATACAGATGTGTCGATTTAGTTCTTAAAATGAGGTACAATAATTCTAGAATTAATACAATGGAAAAACAAATGTGATACTTCTGGAGTCGATATAGAAATATCGTTTTATTTTTCAAAAATGAAGTATAATAAATTATTTGGAATTAATATAGTGAAAAAAAACAAGTGTACTTTCATAAAATTGATACAAAGGTATTTGCTTTTATAAAGATGATATACATTAATTATATATTTAATACAATGGTATCATTCAAATTTCTTGAAACAAATTGTGAGCATTTAACATCAACAGTGGGTGTAAAAACCCCCCAATTTCTAGTGATAGTTTTCTGAGTATGTAAACACAAATTCATAGAATCTCTCTTCTTTGCTTCTTGCCAACAATTTTAATTTCTAATTATTTGAAATTGTAACTTTTGAAATGAGTAGGTAAAATATGAATAATTAATATTAAATACACTATTATATAATAAAAGAAAAGAATGAGTTATAAGAATCTAAAATTAAAAAATAATTGTCCTTTCATATTTTGTTTTATTGAAGTTTTTTTAAGAAAATTTTAATATGAGAGCAAGAAATTCTCCTTTGTGTAGACTTGTCAATATTTGGATAGTCCACCACTTGACCACCCTATCAATTCTAATGGATACTCGCCTTCCCCAAGGGTTCTCGAGCTGCAATGGAATTGTATGTAACGTACCAATTAGTAAAATGAGAAGAGAGTGAAGTTGTTAAGTTTGAAATGAAATATCTACCTTAATAACACTCACCAATATACCAAACTCTTCAACAATCACCAATAGAAATTTTAGTATCATAACAACCATCTAGCATCAGGGTGCAAAAGTATGAGCCTTCTAACTCAAGCACCTCTTTTATAGGCTTTGTGGCTCAAGTCACTTGTTCATCTCATGCAAAAATGTAATTGTACATGTTAATAATTACATATTATTCACCCACCCATGTATCACTCATATACATAAGGAAATCTTTGTTTAAAAATATAAAATAGTGATTAATCCTCACCCAACTACTACACTTTGTATTTTTACTCCTATATGTTCACCTAATCTCCTCCTATTTTCCTATTTGAGTGGGTGCACATGTAGTTATTAACTCTCTTTAATATTTCACAAGCCCATTTTTATTTTTCCATACTTTTATTTGAATTTAAATTTTGTGTTCCTCTTTTTTCTCCTTCATTTGTGGGTGCACTAGTAATTAGGTTTTACTCGATTGAAATTACTTTCTTTGAATGCATTTATTTTTCTAGTGGTTTTTTATTAAACTATTTTATTTCTCTAGTTATTAAATCAATCAACCATGCATTTTAACTTTTCTCAAACTAAATAAAATGCACATGTTTAGTCAACTATGTTTTCATGTATACTTAACAACTATAATTGATACCAAGGGTGTCATGTTTCTACATGTCCTTCAAAAGTTACCTATCAAAAGTGCCATGTTCATACATGTCCTTCGAGAATCCAACTTTATTCACGAGGGAAAAGGTGTAAATATTAAAACTGTGTTAACTCAACTTTGCCACTATCTTTTTGAGAGATTAATAATCACTAAAAAATAAGGATAACACTTATTGCACTCCTTTCAACCTATCCTCATAATAATATGCAACCTCTAAATAATAGCTTCATGAAATTTTCGTAAACAAAATATCATCAAATAATAAAATCCAATCTATCAAACTACTCAAAACAAATATAGGACACTACCGTTTGAGTGGAAGCACCTTTCAACATATTAGTATGAGAAAAATATGAATGAATTGCATGGCCTTGTAAACAAAGCTATTATAGAAATATGAGGAGAACTTTATGGAACTTATAAAGTAGGTGGCTTACATAAAGATAAAAATATCATGAATAATAAACCCCTTAATGGGTTGAAGTCTTCCTATGAGAAATAGGACATAATAAGAAGCATGACGTAAGGCTGATTATGAATTCTAAGAAAATGATTAGGTGCATTTCCAAAACGAATGAAGAGAAAAAGAGAGGACGAAAGAAACATGAAAACCGGGGCTTGAAAACATTATTTTTGGCACAATCAATATGTACCTCAAATAACACAAGCATTAGAGACATCTTTGGGGAGAAAAAATTATTCACATATTTTATTTGTTGAGAAAAAAATGGAATTACTCAAAGAATTTCCACATAATACAGGTAAAGCTAAGGCTCATATCAACCTTAAGAATAAATCCAAATAAATGTGAAGTGTACTATGTACCCCAAAATTAGAAGGTACGATGAGACATCACAATTGTAAGTTATAGTTTTTTAAATATGGTTGTGGTATCAAAATTTCACACCTAATGTATATTTACAAAGGCTCATATCAACCTTAAGAATAAATCCAAATAAATGTGAAGTGTACTATGTACTCCAAAATTAGAAGGTACGATAAGACATCATAATTGTAAGTTATAGTTTTTTAAATATGGTTGTGGTACCAATATTTTCACACCTAATGTATATTTACAAATTGAAGTTTAAATATGACCTGAACATATGGAAAACTATTTTGTAGATTGTAAAGGAGCTTTCTTTACCTTTACTTATATTTTTTTTTAAATTATATTAAAATGACGTTTGATCATTGTAATTCACATTAACTATTATGGGTAACACTATAACAAATAATTATGGAAAGCCATAAGAAAAAAAAAATTGTCCATATGCACAAACATGTGTATTGTATGAAGTGTACTATGTAGCCAAAAAAACTAGAAAGTACAATGAGATATCAAAATTGCAAGCTATAGTTTTTTAAATATGTTTGTGGTACCAATATTTCAAACTTAATGTGCATTTACAAATTGAAGTTTAAATATGACCTGAGCACATGGAAAACTATTTTGTAGATTGTAAAGGAGCTTTACTTACCTTCATTCATATTTTTAAAAAATATATACTCTAATGTTTGACCATTGTAATTTACATTAGTTATTATGGGTAACATTACGACAAATAATTATAGAAAGCCATGAGAAATGTTTTTTGTCCAAATGCACAAACATGTGTGTTATATAACAAAATTTGTTTAAATGTGGTGTGATGTTGGATTCATAGACCAATTATAATTAGAAAAATGGAAGCACTTAATTTATCACCTAAGGGATATTTTGCACACTTATAAGACACTCATGTGTAAGTAGTTTTGATAGGATGAGTAATATTGGGTAGTAGTAAATTATGTGATATAATTTTT
>JASDQU010211728.1:0-17298 GCA_032191745.1 Picea mariana | reverse complement strand
AGATGGAAGCAACAACTTCCAATCATACAGGCAACCAACCTGGATAACAGAGAACAATAGTTCTCCCTTGCACCACCCTGCCACCCTGGTTTCTCTGGCTGAAACCAGATGGAAGCTACAACTCCCTGTGTTCAAGCACCCAATTGAGCCTCTGAGGACAACATTCCTCCCCAACACCTCCCAACCACCATGAAATATAAATCTTTGCTATTGAAAATTATTACAGTGACATGATGTTCAACAATGGCTTACCAGACTCATCACTGTTCTGCTACATTTCATTACTCTGTCTGCCTCATTTCCTTTTTGCACACATCACTTGCGTTGTTTGTTCTTTTTCCTTTTATGCTCTATGCACCATACCCATTCACTGCACAGATCCTCTTTTGTTCAATTCAATTGTTGCACTCTCCTTCTTCTTCACACATGAATCACCTTCACCAGCTACAACCACAACAAACTCCAACAGCAACAACAACCTTTCTCTTCTCTGTACCGTGTATATATAGCTTCTGTGCATCTTGTGCATGCAATATTCACCATTCATCTACATGCTCATACTTCCCCAATCTCCTCCACCTCTCGAGTGCTCTTCGTGATCATCATCGTAACTCTTCAGCTTCTCTGGCCGTTTTCCCACGCATTTAGCATCACTGGATGTTATGCTGAGATTCCTCAACCCCTCTAGCAGTTGAGACTCTTCATCTTCTCTGTGAAAGTCGAGCTCACCTTCTATGTTTTAGTTAAATCCTTCCATGCTCATACATCTGTCAATCCCTTCTAAGAATAGTCTTCTTTCACTTGGACAAATCTTGGAGACTCTTCTTCTCCTTTGGCGATCACACAGGGGTCTCTTCGAACTCTCTGGCAGACACCATCAATGGTTTCTGGTAGTTTCACTGTGTCTTGCATCATTAGCCCTCCGATCAACACTTTATATAACAGTTCAGATTACATCACGATTTCACATATCGAGATATCAGGATTCCTGATGTCAATAATTTTTTGCATGTCCAACTCTCGATCCCTGATGCCTCTCCATTGATTGGAATCAATGGTCCATATCAAAGCTTGATCTGACGGCTTAGATTGAATCGTGATTTCACATATCGCGAAATCGGGATTCCTGATGTCGATAATCTTTGACATGTCCAACTCTCGATCCCCGAAACTCTAACAAGGACTGGAATCAATGGTCCAGATTCAACCTTAATCTGACGGCTTAGATTACATCGCAATTTCACATATCGCGATATCGGGATTCCTGATGTCAATAATCTTTGACATGTCCAACTCATGATCCCCAAAACTCCGATAGGGATTCGGGTCAATGGTCCACATAACCCCCTAAGATGGACGGTCCTCATGCTTTCGGGATTTTTGAGCCCTCTACTCCTTGCAGTTTTAAAGATTGTGCAGGTTTTCCTCGATCCAACGGTGGTCAAACCCTGCACTCAGATCTGATGCCTGAGATCTATTCTCCTCTTCAATGCCCTCTTCTTGTCTTTATTCAAATCTGACGGCCCTCATGCTGTCAGGATTTGTGAGCCCTCTACCCCTTGCACTTTAAAGAACGTGCAGGTTCTCCTCGATCCAACAGTGGTCGGACCCTGCACTCGGATCTAACGCCCAAGATCTATCCTCCATATCTGTGCACTCCTCTTGTCTTCATTGAGATCTGACGGTCATCGAGAATTCGGGATGGGATCCAATGATCACCGACGCTTCTCCTCCTAGCTTACATTGTTCCTGTTTGTCCATCGATGCACACTCTGATCCTGCCATATTCACTGATGTACTTGCCATCAATGACAAGCATACACTACCTGTTAAACATTTTCCAACAGTAAATAAGGAGGATCTAGCGAGCTGCGCATATCTCCTGACCTCTACGGAGTAGGGTTTTCAAGGCTCTGTGCATGTAACTGATTTAAGAATCTAGTAAAGAAGAGAAGAGTTGGTGGACATAGCCCCAGGGTGGCAGTGAACCATGTACATGTTGTGTTTCTCTACTTTGTGCGATGTGTTGATGTGTTTATATGTTAATATGCTTAGTGCTTTAATATATATGAATGATTTGTTGATGCTTAGTGCTTAATGGATGGATGTTAGATATGACTTATATACATGTTCTTAGTGCTTGAATCTACTAGATCTGATCTATTCCATCATGCTAAGTGCTTCTAGATGCTAGATCTGAATGAATACTGTGATCCTCTGTAATTAGGGTTTAACTGCATTGTAACTAAGATTGAATATTGATGAATGTTAACTACTGAGTGCTCTGTTTAGTGTTAGAATCATAGATCAGTGTCCTAGCTAAGGTTGCAGACATTTGAGTTCGGCAACCACCCTTGCCTCTACCTCGGGTGAGAATTCATCTTCCTTGCAGGTGTTGCTGAAAGGGCCGGTAGTTAATTTTTTGTTGGTGTGTTGTTGTAGCGTTGAACACTGGGTTTGCCCCTGTGCCAACAAATGGTTCCATTGTCGAGACATGAAACTATGATTGCTGGGAACTGAGGAAAAAGAATCTTTGTGCAAAGATCTGACCTGAAACTGTGAAATATCTATGCATAGATCTATCACTCTAGTGCACAGTATTCTACTTGATATGTGAAGCTCCATGCTAAGAAAAGAAGCCCTATCTGAAGAAAAGAAGTAAGATATGCAAGCTCTGTGCTTTGATAGAGGTAAGAATAGTAAAAAGTTTTAGATCTAGAAGCTTTGTGCTCTGTTGAAGATAATATTAGTGGAAATTTGTTTTTCTAAAGTATGGATCTAGGTATGCTTGATAAGATTTGTCCTAGCTTGAAAACTAGGGCACTGATAGATGAAAGAAGATTTTGTATGAGTAGATCTGATAAGAATAGTGAAAGATATGTTATACCTATGCATAGAGAGAATGTTTGGACTAAGAAATGGATGCAGGATCCTAGAAATAATTTTTTTAAAGTTATCTACCATGATCCTAGTGCGCAGTATAGGAAAGGTTGGGGATCATTTAAGAGAAAGAGACGATTAACCCTTTGTTACAGTTGTAGAAAACTGGGACATGTGGCTAAATAATGCCTCGGTAGAAGACCTAGTTGCCTCTATTGAAAATCTATGGACTATAAAGTTTTGGATTTCCCTAGAATGGTTGCTAAGGTTGAAAGGATGAATATGAGACAAGAAGACCACAAGAAATATCAAGCAACTGAGATTATGGCAGAACCCCAAAAAGAAACAGAAAAAGCATTGCTATAGATGAAAGAAACCTTGAATGACCACCGACATATCATCTTATCAGAGATATTCAAATAAAAAGAGTGCATTGAAGTAAGAATAGGAGACTTCGACATTGACTGTGTTCTGGATGAGGAAACACAGGTGAAAATCTTGACAGAAAGAACTTGGGAAATTCTAGGAAAGCTTGCTATGATTCCTTCATTGGGAGGAATAGGATTATTCAGAGGAAAGATGATAACCCTATGTGGAAGACTTACCCATACATCTATGAATGCCAATGGAACTTCGACAAAGGAAGAATTTGAAGTTGTCAAATTTATTGAAAACAATGCTCCATTTGCTATGTTACTAGGAAAACGTTGGATTGAAGGAGATTAGGCCAAAAGAAAAGAAGAAGAAATCTTAGAGCAAAAGAAGAAAGAGCTAAAAGATTTCATGACTAGGAGGATCACACACTTGATTGAAGAATCGAAGAACCGAGCAAAGCTATTTAAAACTAGAGACTTGGATGTCGAAGTAGGAAGAACACTAGAAGACCCACAGAAGATTGAAGTACCTATTCCAGATACAGATGAAGTATTATCCCTGAAAGAATCTCACCGGTGAAAAGTTACTCTGCCAAAAGAAGATAAGAATCAAAATGGAAAAAGGAATATCGAGACAAAGCTCACTAGAAAGAAGGCTAGAAAACTAAGTAAGAAGAGGGCTAATATCGAAAAGTTACAAAAGGTTCTAGAGGGAATTTCATAGAAAGAAATTTTTCACAATTGGAACTTCGCCGGGATATCAGAACTGCATCACATGGAACTTCACCATGGTGAAACAATATAGCCATTGGGGACAGTATAATTGTTAGACCGACGAACTGAATGGGTAGAAAGGAATTTATGATCAGAAATTTTTCCACCAGACCATTGGGACCACGCCATAATGGACATAATTGAGTTAATGAAGGTTTCTCACCCATTGCAAGAGATTTGTTGCCAAGTTATCTATTTATCCCATCGCGGCACACAATGAGAACACTTTTGCTAATCGTGAATCTGAGCCCACAAACTAGTTGATTCTGCACAAGTCATCATCGCACTATCACCATCCATCCTGTTGCATTGAGAAGTTACCCTTCGAACCTAAGATATTCAACCACGAGCGTGCATGTCGGACAAGCTTAGCACTACAGAGAAAATTGTCGAAGAAGTTCTCATTGACCTAATGACTAAAAGAGTAATGTATGAAAGAGGAATGTCTGCAAGTATTCAAGCATCATCGATGAGGGGAGTGCAAGCCTCTCTGTCGAATGCTCACGGAGCCAAATCATCTTGACCATCAGTGGAAAAGAGAAACAAACATAGAGATGACCTAGCCAATGCGAAGCTGATCTTGTCCATATTTCCTGATTACATCCTGCCTCTGGCTGGTGCAGTGAGTCGAGATAGTGTGCCAAGAGATTTCAAGTACTCCATGATTATTGTGTACCTTCCGAAGGGGATACACACAGTTCGCACATAGTAGGACAAGATCACAACGTTGAAGTTTAATGACTTCAACCTCATAGATCACAAGAACTATAGCATGCTCACCCCGTACAAATACCTGACCAGGACGTAGTGGAAGAAATCAAAGATAATCCCCCAACCGTGTACAATGAACCTTGCACAGTCCACTCTGTTAAATGTCATGAAGATCCTGCACTTCGGAAGGCCCCAGGAAGTGAGTGTCTATGTCAAGATATTATTTTCATGTTACCATGGCGGTTACTTATGGCTAGACCATAATATTACAGTCGATCCAATGTTGATCTATAGGATCATGGGATTAAGTATGCAAGGACTCGACCCACAGGAGTTCTATCTAGGAAAATCCACAGATTGCACGCTAGCCCAGAGGATTAAGGATACATATGATGATGTTGAAAAGGAAATGTGAGGCTACAAGGTAGACTCCATCCATAATGGCATAGTGTTCCTATCCTTCCATCTAATAGACAAAAATTTCATAAGGAAGAAGATACCTATGCAGGTCACAAGATATTTCATTGACCTCGCAGGGAAGTGCGTGGAAGGTGTGCATATGAACTGGGCAAAGTTCCTAGTTAATCAGTTAGAGCTAGACTGCCATGAAGCATAGGATCAGGGCTACAAGTTTCAATTTAGTTGGCTCCTGATCCTCATCTCCTTTGTTTCTTGGGATATGCTGCAAGGTGAGACCTTCTCAAATATTGAACCATTCGAACCGCTTGCTGCTAAGTTCACCACCCTTTGGTACTCGAGTGATATGAACAAACAATGGAAGTTGAACACTATTTTTCATACATATTACCTTCAGTTGAAAAGAGCCATCGAAGCTGAACCACTCATGACCCTGAACACACTACAGAGGTTCTAACCCCTGATGAAGTTCTGCACAAATGGATACTTCATCTAGATTACAACATGAGCCGATGAACATAAGGAGCAGCTTCAATCATACTATAATCTCACGGAAGAAGACCTAGAGGAGATCACTAAGGACTAGTCTGCAGACTTCCTTCTTCCTGCAGACCCCACATAGATGTTTGACCAATCCTAGAGACCACGCATAAATAACATGATATACCCGGGCACAGCAGAACAAAGAAGACTGAAGAGGTCCAAGAATTAAGCAGTGCCTCAGGAAAGACTACTTCAGTATCACCTGACTGAGGGGGTGATGAAAAAGTAGCAGAACTAAATGGAAAAGGACCTAAATAGGAGCCAGGTGAAGTAACACCACCTAGAGACGAGGTTGATCCCCTGAATAAGAGGAAGGCTTATCCCTTGAAACCTTCTTCTTGAAAAAAATCGAAAACCACCGTGACCAAGATGAAGACTGTGCTTACTGCCGATGATTTTGAATTCATCATAGCAACTCTCAACGATGCTTCACTGGAAATCATGGAGAAGAAAKAAGCTAAGMAGGAGGAAATGTATGATAGAAATGAGGTCAAACTTTGAGGRGTACAACATGCCCTTCAGTCTAAACGCGCAGTCTCCACTGCACCCCTACCATCAGGAGAACCAGAGTTAGGATATGATCCAGCCCAACTCCATCAACTAGCTGATGAGGTCAAAGCTCRCCTTTGTCATTCTCAAGAAGAAATAGAGCAAGCTACCTAGGTCTTGGAGAAAGTGTAAGGCATACTCATAGAACAAAATAGAGTTGCAGAGAAGGAGAAGGTTGCTCTCCAGGTAAATTTTGAAGAAGAGAAAGTACATATGCAACAAGAAAGAGAACAGTTGCTCGTAGAGAAACTCGAAGTGAAGGAAGTAGTCAACATAGAACTACGCTCTGTGACAAGTTTAGAGCTACACGCAGAAGATTGAGTTACACATCAAGTAGAGTATCTTGCGGAAGTAATCCAACAACTACAACAATGAATAGCATACTTAGAGCTCCTCACAATGCCCAACACCCCGTAGGATGTGAGGTACCAAAGAGAAGCAACTGCTCGAAGCATAGTTGAGAGAATAAAATACCTTACCATGGAATGTAAGAAACTCACTAACCATAGTGCCCAGACCTATGAGAAACTCACCAATAACCTAGAACTGAAAGCACTAGAGTCACAGCTCCAAGAGGCGAAGTATCAAGCAGAAATTATACAGCCGTAGTTGAAGCCCCTATCAACTGTGGAAAGAATGAAGTGATCCTAGGAGAAAATCACTGCCTAGCATCAGGTCCACACTATTCAAATAAAATTTATGGAAGTAACTCAGAGACTCCAACCTGTACAGGATAAGGCTTACCAACTATTCACAGAGATCGAAGTCCAAGGAGAAGAGCTAGAGAAAGTTGTCACTGCAACTAAACAATGCCTAGAGGGACTTGTCAACCAAGTAGTCATACAAGAGTTCGTTGAACAAGAGGACATGGTACAACAACAAGTCGAAGAATATCGAGACAAGCTTGAGGCTTTTGAAGCAGAACTAGTCAGATCAGAGTGACTCAGGATGGGTCACAGGTGAGTGTTGGGGGCCTGTTGGCCATTGAGCAAGTTTTGAGGATTCCTAGTCATGTTTGACCTATTTTGGGACTTAGATAGGCTGTCCAAGGTGGAGCATAGGACAAAGCAGAGATCATGGGATATCGACCCCTTTTAGAGCCCTTTTTGGGATTTGGGATTATTTAACAGGTATGGGAATGTCGGCCCATGGGTTTACCCATTCTTAGGCCTATTTTGTATGTATAAATAGATGCTAAAGTGATGTAGTGAGCATAGATATATAGGTATGAATGGCTAAGTGATATAGTTGGATCAGTGTGATCAAGAGTTGTAAGATCTTTGTGCATATTGTGTGAGACTTGCAGAGCTAAGTGCAATTCATTGCAGGAAATTGAGGAAGGCTGTGTGCTTAGATATACTCAGGGAAGGAGGATCTAGTGAGCTGCATAGATCTCATGTCCTCTGCAGAGTAGGTTTTTTGAGGCTCTGTGCATGTAACTAATTTAAGAAGCTAATAAAGAAGAGAAGAGTTGGTGGACGTAGCCCCAGGGTGGGGGTGAAACATGTACATGTTGTGTTTCTATGCTTTGTGCGATGTGTTGATGTGTTTATATGTTAATATGATTAGTGCTTTAATATAGATGAATGATTTGTTGATTCTTAGTGCTTAATGGACGGATGTTTGATCTAACTTATATGCATGTTCTTATTTCTTGAATATGCTATATCTGATCTGTTCCATTGTGCTAAGTGTTGCTAGATGCTAGATCTGAATGAATACTGCGATCCTCTGTAATTAGGGTTTAACTGCATTGTAAATGAGATTCAATATTGATGAATGTTAACTAATGAGTTCTCTATTGAGTGTTAGAATCACATATCTATGTCCCAGCTAAGGTTGTAAACATCTGAGTCTGGAAACTACCCATGCCTCTACCTTGGGTGAGACTTCATCTACCTCGCATGTGTTGCCGAAAGGGCCTGTAGTTAGGGTTTTGTTGGTGCGTTGTTGTAGCGTTGAACCCTAGGTCTGCCCCTGTTCCAACAATTCCCACCATGGGGATGCTTCCATAAGTTCCTCTAAGGTGTACATGTTTAATAAAGTTAATGTAATGACTCGAGAAAATGCCTATGACACTCCTCTAGGTGATCAGACTAAAGGAAAGGTTGTCGATTACCCTCTAGTTCCACTCCTCCTCCATCATCCAATCCTCTTTATATTGAGAAACCAATTTTTGACACAGCGTTGCACCCACCTAAGACCATAATTCGAAAGGTGACATTTAATCCCAATGACTGCCCTGCCCAAAAATACAACATCGTTGAAGATTTGGCGGAAGTGCCTTGTGTTATGTTATCCCTTAAATTTCTAAAAAAATGTCCTATTCAACGTATAACATTGTTGTCATCCATTAATGGAGCCATGGATCTATAGGAGTCGAACCTGATTATGTTTAATATGGGTTATTTTAAGGAGAGGCTCTCCCACCACTTGGCATTCCAAATTCAAGTTTTGGTTGGTGAAAAGAACATCCATCACCCTGGTTTGGATGAGGGAGCCTCCACTTGTGTCATATATTTTCCTTGTTGTTGATCCCTTGGTTCCTTAAACTTACCCCATCCCCTACCACCTTGAACGCGTTCGATGGATATGGTTTCCAACCTCGTGGACTCTTGCAATATTTCATTGTGACGTTAAAGGGTAAGACTGTTTCAATCAATATCAAAGTAGTTGATGCACCCCTAGATTACAATTTGTTACTTGGTCGTAATTGGTTATATGATATGTCTGTCATTGCATATTCAATGTTTCGTATCTTACAATTTCCCCATCAAGTAAAAACTATCAGTATTGACCAACTTGACTATACAACTCCCAATCTTCACAATGTTGCAACAAATAATGTCTCTTTTCTAGAATAAAATAGTTTTGAGAGTGTCGGAGTAGGTCTTTTTAAGGATCCCTCACTCATGGGGTTTTTACCTTTTCCTTCTCCTCCTACCTTGTAGGTTTCCATGTTAAATATGATTTCGACTCAGGTGCATAAATACTTAGAATTATCTGATCCTTTGGTAGTACCTAGTCTCAATGAGCATAGTTTTTTTCTAATGACAATGTTAAAAAATGAAATGGATGCTTACGAGCATAGTTCATCATCTGCATCAATATCGTTAAAAAATGAAACATACCCTCCTCTATTCAAATCAAGTCTCACTTTGGATTTAATACTTGAACGATATTTTCCTCCACCTAGTGAAAATGTTCCTATTAATAACCAGATGCCTAAACGAGGAAAGAAGAAGAGTCTCCAGAGGAAACTTTGTTTGGGGGGGAGGTCTCTAGCCTCTAGACATCATGCTAGAGTGAAACCACTAGCTTCTATCACGAAAGTTGGGGGAAAACTACCTCTAGAGAGACACGTTGTTAGGAGTGATCCTCATTCGAAGGTTGTTCCCATTGTAACGTAGTAGTATTTTCTAGAATGATCTTAGAATTTTTTATTTCTCGTGCTCGTTAAAACATGAGAATAGGTTACCTATTATAATTTTGTCTATTTTTCAGACTCATAAAATTTGTACAAAAAAGGAACTCTTTAGAGTCTCCTTTAAGCTATTTTTCAGACTCCTTAAACATGAAAAGATTGTTGAGATAGCTTGCTTCCTTTCACACTCATTAGAGGGTTTAAAAGTACATCTTTTGAGTGGTATTTTATCTATTTCTTGGCCTCACGAGACTAATTACGAAAAAGGACTACTCTAATCAAGCATGATTAGAAGAGTTATCCCCTGTATTGTTTTACACCTTTTTTGGGGCTTGAGAGACTAAATTTATGAAAAAGTCATCCATGGAGTCATCTTTAATTTCTTTTAAGGCTCTCTAAATGTGAAAAAACATCGAGTTTACCTCCTTTGGGCTCATCAAATTATGCATTGAAGGAATTATGTGATTCCAATCTCCAATATCCATCTGGGACCGAACCTCTCCTTCCTCAGGTTCGTTAAACTTATGTCGAGGGAATCATACAAGGGATGAGCCATACCGAACATATTTTATCCTCCTCAAGCTCGTTAAAAAAGAAAGAGGTACTCATCTATCTGGATGGGGGAAAAATTGAAGGAAGTGGGTCAATTTTTTGGAATCCTTTATGGAAACTATTGCCTCCCTTGAACATGGCACCTGGTTTCATCACGTCTTATAGTTGGATAATATTCTTGTCTCTAATTCATACAAATTCTATGTGTCATCATAATTTTTCATTCCAGTTGTTGTGTGCATTTCGCCACTTGGGTGAGAAAAACAAGGGTACTGACAAGTATAGTTGGGCCTGCTATATAAGACAAAGGTTAGTTTATGAATTAAAAAATCCAAGAAAATGAAATAAACAAGAAAATAAACTAAAAATATTTAAGGAAATAAAACTACAATGCATAAGAAAATTTGAACCAAAATCAATCAACCAAATGACCGAGATTATGCCACCAATGGATAACTATATTAGTTGGCAAACACCATAGAGAAAGGAGAGCTTATGGATCCCCTCTTCCTCCTTAGGAGGGATCTTGAGTTCCCTATTTGAGAGCTCTTCTTACAATGATAAACAAGAAATAAAATGGTGAAGAAATCCAAGCCTATTCCCTCAATAGGTGAGTGGAATAGCTTATTGGAATGTTGCTAGAATGCTCCAAGAAGAAAACATGTTTCTTGAGGGAAGATTGAGGCAACATAACAAAACTATGAGATTCTTAAATTCTTAGTGCACCCATGGCCTCCATTTATAGCATGTCTTTGAGGAAATATCCAACTTGTTCTTAGTGTGGACAAGGGGCCCTTTAGGTCACCCTTAGGTATTTGACCAACCCCCCATTCGGATTCAGCTCAGATTTGAAGGTCAAATCAAGTTGGGAGCTGGTCCATAGGTGGGTGAGGGGCCAACATCAACCATAAATGCATTGCTCATAGGAGTGCACATATTTTTGCGTACACGATTGTGCATATGTCACATTGTACGCTCTACGGGCTTCTTTGGCTTGTGCACTGTGCGTGTGCTTCCTTTAGTGATTTAGCGCATGCCAATTTTTTTCCAGTTGTATAGTTTTTGCCTCTTGAAAATTCATTTTTGGTGCTGCAGTTGAACTAATAGGTGTTTGGCAGTGCTGTATATCTGTAACCCTTTTCATGAAATGTTGCAGATGAAATTTCACTGATAACATATGCCCCTTGATGTTAAGGTTAGGAGCATATGTATAACCAAAATACATCAATGTTTCTTATACTGAGAGTACCATTGTAATGAAGAGTTATGATAAGAACTGCAAGAGAGATCCTGTTGGAGGGAGAGGGGAAACTGTGGGACCCAAAACTTTTCTCTAAGGAGAGAAAATAAAATTTGTATACAAATGAGGCAGACATTCCCCATGATCGTGTTATGTAACCCAAAATGTAAGACAATAAATGAAGTTGTATGCTGATGTAGATAACTACAACGCACTCTGGGGCCATTTGATAACAGAAGATGACATTTCTGATGGTGAACATACTCTGAAAAGAGGCAAGGATGCATGTGAGAAGTGTCAATGACTCGTAGGCATTGATGACCTCACAGGTCTTCGACTAGTATAGAACAATTGTAATAAATTCATAGTAAGGCCCACCGTAACATGAGATGGTGTTGAAGTCGAATGTTATGGGGGTCCATGACATCAAAGAGAAATGATGGTTCTCTCTATGCCATCTGAGGCTCCTCATTGTAAAGGTAATGCAAGTCAAGATATTGTTGCCCTTCTAGAAACTATGATGATGTCAATAGAAAGGGAGATGTGATTCAAAGAAGAAAAGGGCTTCATGAAATTTGCTAGATAAGATCAAGAATTGATAGGGAACATGAATGAAGTCAATATGCAGTGAGACTCAAGAATTCCCTTTGTTGGGGCTATCCTTGACAGATGTGTTAGCACTCTTTAAATATGTTCAGTTGATAAAAAAATGATGAAGGTAAATTTTTCAACAAACTTTAAGACTTGAAACTAGCCTTTCGAAGCTGGAGAGGCCTCTCTCGAAAATGGTGCGGTCTCCATGAAGGATATGAATTTGAAAAAAATGGATAGATTTAACACCTTTGATAAAATGGGCTCTGGTTATATTGGCGCAGGAAAGTAAGACTTGGACTATGGGGTCGATCTGAGGAAGAGATGGAACAAATGACTCAGTGACTGAACTTGAGAAGATAAGGCTAGGCGAGCAACAAGCTTCAGTGTAAAACCATAGTGTGTTATGGGAGAAATTACAGGAAGTAACTCAAGAGCGCCACTGTGGATGAATTTAGAGTTAGCTTTAGAGGAAAATGTTTTGTCTAAGTGGTAAGAACAAAGGGCATTGTACAATGAATCCGCAGGTTCGATAATTCGTTCTAAAATAGACAGAAAGAGATATGAAATAAGGATAACAGGAAATCACATACGCAAAGAAAGAAGCACAATACATACAACTATTACAACTAGAATCTTATCATCAAGCTATAGGACCTTTGCATTAAATTTCGGTCAAAAAATCAGATTACATATAATAGTCGTTGTCTACCACATTTGCCAACCAACCCTGTTTACATGAAAATGATCCAAATATATAGAAATCTAATGTCACCCTTTGATTCTATGGTCGAACTAATTCCTCCTAGAATCATGGATTTGTTTTCTTTGGAAGAGAACAATAACTTCAACAGATTCACTAAAAATAGAAAACATGACTTTGCCAAATCATAATCGTAACGAAGATTGTTTGCACCCTTTCCATCACCTTGGTGAGAAAATAAGAGGTGCTTACATGCCCAGTTGGGTCTTGCTGAGCATGACAGTTGTAGAGGAAAGAGTTAGAGAAATAAATACACAACTATAAGAAAGAATTAAACTAATACGAACTAAAATCATAAGCATATGGATAAAGAAATAACAAACACAAAAAGACCAATATCACCAATGTTTTTAGGCTGATCTATTGATGAAATCAAAGCACAATGAAGAAAGGGGACTATGAATCCCTTCTTCCTCCAAAGGAAGGATCTTTGACCCTCACAAGCTTGCTCTCCTTACAACAAGAAAATAAAAATGGTGATGAAAGAACTCCTAGCACATCCACTCAATGGAGAGGTGGATTTCTCAATGAAATGGTGCCAATGTGTTATTGCCAAGGAGTGAGTCCTTAAAACAATCTAGGCAGCATAACATTACATGATATTCCTTGATAAAATGAGGTTTCTTCATGGATTTTTATAGCATTGCAATGGGTTATTGTGTAACTCCTTTGTAGTGTGAAAAGAGGCTCTTTAGGGATTTATTAGGTCTTTGACCAGCCTACCATGCGGATTCAGCTCAGATTTGAGGGTCAAATCAGCTTGGGAGCTGATCCATAAGTGGTTGGGAGGCTGACCATTTCAATAAATGCATCGTTTAGTAGGTGCACAGATTTTCGAGCTACCAGCCACGCATCGTGCGCCTGTGCGCGCTATTCATGTTTCTGTTACGTGCATGCGTGCGTGCGCCCAATGTCTGCAAGGCGCCCTTCAATTTTTACTACTTTGTATAGTTTTTGACCTTTTTGGAATGCTATGAAATTAATTCAGTGCCATGAATGACTTCATTACTGTTTGACGATGTTGATTTCTTGTTGCCATGTGCGAACGAAATTTCAGTGATAACAGATGCCCCCTGATGGATGAGGTTAGGAGCATACGTATAGCTGAAATCCATCAATGTTTCTTCTACTGAGAATGTTGTTGTAAGATAGAGCAATAGTGGGATCGTGCAGAGAAATCCTTTGGAGGAGAAAGGAACTGGTAGAACCCGACCTTCCATAAGGTGCGTAACAATATAGAACTGTGTACAAACGAGGCGGGCATGCCCCATTCTCGTGTGATGTAACCCTGAAAAAAGATGACTGAAGTGTTGGTGTAGACAAATGCAGCGGCCTTGGGGGTGGTGATGATAAAGGCATAAGACAATTTTGCAAAGGAACATACTCTGAACAATAGGCAATGATCGCGGTAATAAGCAATGACGATGATATAGGCATTGATGGCCCTACCAGGTTCAGAGGTCTTTGGCATATGATCAAAATAACTGCAATAGTTGCAAAGTAAGACCCACCATAACACAAGAAAGTGTTGGCGTCGAATATTATGGGGGCCAACGATAGGAGGGAGCAATGGTGTTTCACCCTGTTCCATCCGATATCTCTCATTGAATGGAGAATGAGAATCAAGATATTGTTGCCCTTCCAGAAAATTGTGTTGATGTCGACAAAAGGGGGACGCAACTCCCAGAAGCAAAGGGCTTCGTGGAATCTACTGAGGTGAGGAAATACAAGAGGTACATGGATGAAGTCAAGAAGTGGGAAGACTCAATACTACCCTTGGTTGGAGGATGTATGAGACAAAAAGTGGCCGCAACCGCGTAACAAGGTCGAGTGTCAGGGGGATGACAAGACTGGTGATAAGTTGTGCCAAAGGCGGGACAAGGTGAACAAATTCAAAGGGTAGAGGTAAGTGACCTATGGAGTACTCTAAAGATATGGACGATGTCGGCAAGGGTAGATGATAAGTAATGTTCCAACCAAGGGTGACATGGGTTGCGTGTGGCCAAAAGGAAACAAGTCACTGCAACAGTGACTGGATGAGCAGATTTCAGAGAAGATTTGGAGATTCAAGAAGGACGAGGCATCCGATCAACATGTTGCAAGTATCAGGTTAGTGTTCTAATCATCCTGCATAGTAATAGGTTTTCAATTTTTGGGCAGGGCTTGTACGGGGGGCCGTACAGGGGTATTTAGGGGATGTGGGCCCCCCATGCACAGGCGACCCGGTGAGAGGCACGCATGTGTACGCACCTGTACACCGATCATACGTGCATGGATGCGCGATATGAGGAATTTAAGGCATGCCCTAGGGGCGTACCCGTGAGTTGAACAGGCGCACATCAGTGCACGCCTGTAGGTTTGATAGGCGCGCATCGATGCACATCTGTAAAATGAACAGGCACGTGTAAGGGCGCGCCTGTGAAGTGAACAGGTGTGCACTGATGTGCTCCTGTTCAGTGTACAAGTGCGCATATATGCACGCCTATGAAATGAACAGGCGTGCATGGGTACGCGCCTATGTGAACAAAAACCACGCCTAGGAGGCAGGTTGAAGGGTAAAAAATGAGTCTTTTTGATGTTGTTGATGGTTATCTGAGTTGATATAGGACTCTATGTTGGTTGTAGGTGGCCAGCAGTGATGATGCCAGTGCAGTGGCGAGAGCGAGACTAGGCCCAGTTGCAAGATGCTGTGGCCATTGAGGAGCCTGGGGTGAGAGCGACTTTAGCAACCTATGGGTTGCTAAAGTTCCTTGAGTGCCCGTTGATATGGGCACAGGAGTATTTACTACAGTTCCTGCTCCAGATGTGGAGTCCAGAGCTGCACTGCTTCCTCGTGCGAGGAGAGCAGATCCCCTTCAATGCGGTGGAGGATGTATATTTTCTGACTGGGCTCCCCTTTCGAGGAACGCCCCTACCGGCAAAGCCTGTGCTACCGAGGGAGATAGCCCTTGTTACGATCGTCCAACGATACTGTTCAGGTGAGAACTTCATGTCTGGGACTGTGGTGAGCATCAGTGCTATAGACTCCCTGGCTCATCGTTGCATAGCAACAATGATTGTTCGTGTCTATGGGTCACTTATGACCCAACAGATTAGTGGTGGTCAGCTGCTGGTGCTGGAGAGAGTGGTGGGCGGCGAGTAGTTCGCGTGAGGACTGACGCTGCATGAGCAGATGATAGCGCAGTTGGACCATTGTCGATCCACAGGTACAGGAGAGTTCACTTTTGGGTCTATCCTGGTAGCCTGGTTTTTGGAGAGGGTTCCGATGCTGCGCCCGAGGGTTCTGCTGGAGATGCCGGGGGCACGAGAGCCGCGTTTAAGGTGGTGGTCTATAATTTTGGTTCGCCACGGTGGTGGCGAAGGTGGCCACTATTTTTTAGCAGATGCGGCAGGGATATGGTGACAGATGCCACAGGTAGTACTTCGGTACCCCTATGCTGGGGTTGACTTCCAGGGTGACCCAGATATGGTGCTTCCTCCAGGGGAGGTGTTTGACCATCGAGGTATATTTAGTATTGTGTATGTTTTTTATTTATTTTGTCTTTTGAGATATCAGTCCATATGTATGTGATATAGATGTTGATACTATCTRTTTGTTTGTTGTTTTGTGCATGTGCAGATGTGGCACCTCGCGGGCACGAGGTGGAGATGTAGAGAGCGTCGGCTCGTCGAGAGCCGGAGAGACTATCGCATGGAGAGAGACGTCGGCAGGATGATGACGCAGGGCGACCACTAGAGCCCGAGAGGGCAGCGAGGAGGCGCCGGTTCGATGACCCTGGTGTGGGGCCATCACATGCTCCTCCGACGGCGGTCAAAGTGGACTTTGATGACATAAGCCATCATCTAGAGACGGTGCTGCAGGATGTGCCTGAGGGAATGTGGATATGTATCCAGGATGAGAGCTTCCTGGAGCAGTGTGTGGGGGTGCCGCCACCATGGCGGGCCATAGTGCAGCGAGTAGCAGTGCTTGCTACGATGATGAGTGGATGCTTGCCTCCTGGGCAGGAGGGTCCTGTGGGTGGTCCGCCACCACCGCCTGGGGCAGGTGGTGGTGCGATAGAGGCACCATGACTGATGTATGATGTATATCTTTTTGGTTGTATTTAGGCTGATGAGCTGATTTTGTGTACCAAGGTGCTACATTGGCCTGTAGGTACAGGTATTTTTGTATGTAAATATTTGGATGGCCTGATGTGCCTATATATATATATGAGTATACATATTTTGAGATCCTAATGTTGTCTACATGTGTTTTTTTCTGATGTTTTTTTATGATGTCTTTTCTAGATGTATGCTATGACAGGATTTGTGAGATGTTTTATGTATGTGTAGATGGATGTGATATATGCCAATCTAACACCCTGTTAGCTATTTGATCTGTTGTTTGATTCAATTGTCTTGGAATATGTGTAAATGTAATGGAATCAAAATGTCGAGATAAAATCCTAACCTGCAGGTATTTGCGAAAGAGGCACAGATC
>JASDQU010211725.1:0-18626 GCA_032191745.1 Picea mariana | reverse complement strand
CATGAGGGTCACTATGAGTTTTTGGTCATGCCTTTTGTCTTGTGTAATGCCCCCTCCACCTTCCAAAGCCTCATGAATCATGTCTTCCATCCTTTTCTACTCCATTTTGTCTTAGTTTTCTTTGATGATATCCTCATATATAGCAAAACCTGGACAAACCATACTTCTCATGTGGATTGAGTTCTCCATCTACTCTCTCAGCACCAACTTTTCCTAAAACAGTCTAAATGTGCTTTTAGCGCCTCAGAAGTAGAATACTTGAGTCATCTAGTTGGCAAAGATGGTGTCAGGGTGGATCCTAAAAATATTGAAGCTATGCAAGACCGACCTCACCCAAAGACTCTTAAGAGTTTGCGTGGCTTTCTGGGCTTAACAGGGTATTATCGCAAGTTTATTAAGAATTATGGGAAGATTGCAACACCTCTCACTGCTCTCTTAAAGAAGAACTCTTTCACTTGGACTCCTGCCACTGCTCAAGATTTTTAAACCTTGAAGATGGCCATGTGCACCACTCTAGTTTTCGCCCTTCCTGATTTCACAAAGACCTTTGTGTTGGAATGTGATGCCTCAGGGAAAGGAATTGGTGTTGTCCTTATGCAAGAGGGTCGACCTTTGGCCTTTACCAACAAGCAACTATCTTAAAGAAATCTGGGCAAATCCATCTATGAAAAGGAAATGTTTGCTATTCTGCATGCCATTGATCTATGGCACCCTTATCTATTGGGGCAATGTTTCCAAATTAAGACAAACCATCAAAGCCACAAGTATTTTCTGGAACAATGCATTTCCTCCCCAGAACAACAAAAATGGGTGACTAAACTCTTTGGATATGATTATGAGATCATTTTCAAGAAAGGAAAAGATAATGTGGTTGTGGATGCACTGTCCCGAAAATATGAAGATGACGGATCCCTTTTTTCTCTTTCATTCATTGTACCAGATTGGCTCCAAACCATTCGCCAAGAATGGCTACAAGATCCCAAAAGTTCATAGTTGATCCACCAATTGCAGTCCAATGCTCCAGCTTCCCTAGGTACTCTTGTCTCCATGATGAAATTTGATACAAAGGTCGTTTGTATTTAAGTAGACAATCAAATATGAAATCCACGGTACTTTCTAAGCTTCATGCTACACCCACAACAAGGCACTCTGGGTTCACCAAAACCTATGACAGGGTCAAACGTTCCTTTTGCTGGGATGGTATGAAATAGGACATTCATAATTTTGTAGATGAATCTGATGTGTGTCAATGCAACAAGGGAGAAACAGTCAAATCTTCAGGCACACTGTAACCACTCTCGATTCCACCTGCTATTTGGAAGGATATCTCTATGGATTTTATTACTGGCTTACCCAAATCAGGAAATAAATCCATCATCATGGTGGTTGTTGATTGCCTTTCCAAGTATGCTCATTTATGCGCCCTTCAACACTCGTTTATAGCATCTAGGGTGGCTCAAATCTTCATGGATCAGGTCTTCAAGCTTCATGGAATTTTGCACTCTGTTGTTTCTGATCGCGACCCAATCTTCACAAGAAATTTTTGGCAAGAACTATTCAAGATACAAGGCACCGAATTGCATCTTGGCACAGCTTATCATCCCTAGACTGATGGCCAAACAAAAGTTGTCAACAAGTGTTTGGAAACATATTTTAGGTGTTTTTCCTTGGAAAAGGAAAATCGGTGGGATCAATGGTTACCCCTAGCTGAATGGTGGTACAACACTTCATACCATACAGCTACACACATGACTCCTTTTGAAGTGGTATATGGACAAAATCCACCTTCATTTCTCTCATACTTACCAAGTGCCTCGAAGGTCCAAGAGGTTGACCTAACACTTATATCTTGAGAGGCTATTCTCTGTACCCTCAAAGAGAATTTGGTCATGGAACAGAATTGCATGAAGCAACAAGCAGATCAAGGTCGCTTTGAACATCAATTTGCAGAAGGGGATCATGTGTTTCTTTGACTGCAACCTTACAAGAAAACTTTCCTCAAGGCCGCGCATTGTTAGAAGCTAGAGCCCAAATTTTATGGTCCTTATACCATTCTCAAGCATGTGGGACAAGTAGCCTATCAGTTATCTTTACCCAGCCATTCGAAGCTACATCCTGCTTTTCATGTTTCATGCGTAAAGAAGGTGATTGGATCTAAGTACCAAATTCAAACCAACCTTCTAGAGTTAGCTGAAGAAGGATCCATTTGACTATAGACAGAAGCAGTTTTGGACCAATGTGAGTGTCGCCTATGTCAAAGAACCCTCAAGAAAGTTCTAGTCGAGTGGAAAGATACAACTCCAAAAGACACCACTTGGGAACCAACTACCATTCTGCAGCAATTTCCTCATCTCAAGCCTTGAGGACAAGGTTGTTTTTAAGGGGGCGGACATGTTAGGGTCCTAACCCGCACATAGGTAGAACAATATATTCAGATGTAATAAAGGTAAATATTAATAAGACCTTTCAATAAAATAGAATAAGGTGGATGTAAGAAGACCTAATAGAAGCTTCCGCTTCTAGAAGGATCTTCCTCTAGATGCTTCCTTTTAGTGTAAATAGGAGTCGAGGGTATGAGAACCCTAGCTAGGAGATTATTTTAATAGAGTGTTGCTCGACTAGAGGTTTCCCCCTCGAAGAGGACTGTGAACATTGCTCTTTGAATCAAAGTGTTATTTCTGTTGTTGTTCTTATATCATTTATGTGTTATTGTGGAGCTTATGCTCGTTATATTACTGTTATTCTGCCATTTCTAGCATTTTATTTATGTTCTGCATACTTTTTATATCTAGTATATTACAGATCGAGTGTTGGCCATTTGGAAAAATGGGCAGGAAAATGATATAGGGGAGCACAAGGGGTCAGGAGGGGTAGGTGGAACCACTGAGAATAAGGGTGTCAAATGATAGGTACCACTATGATCAGTGTGAAAAGGGGGATCCAATGGGACAGGGGAAAAATAAGGGTGCCAGAAAAGGTTCGGGTCCACGAAAACAAATTGTGTTAAAAATGATAGGTATCACTGGAATCAGTATGATAGGTATTACTACTTTTTTTTTGTATTGTTTTTACTCCTATGGAGTTATACTCCATCTTGAATAATACTCCAGTGATGAAATGGCCAAATGCTTAACTGGAAGAAATGTGTAGTAATTTCACAACCAAAATGCAAGAGGCACAGTTGTGCAAAAATATATATTGTTTATTATGTGTTTGTTTCCTTCCCAAGGGCTAGGGTATTGATGGTTTATACAGACAAGGGTTTTCCCTATGTTATAACTCTTTTATATATGTGTGGGGTCCAACAGTAGTACCCGACCCAATATCTCAGGAAATCAACTAAGGAGGCTAGACCGTGCCCTTAGTCGTACTACCCGACTACCCAGGTACTATAGAGTATCTTCCCGAGTGCTCTTCTTGGTGGCACTATAGAAGTCAGGCAATCGATCGATTTATCTATGAAGGGCTTCATGATATCTAGGTCGATTCATATACATGTGTTGTTTGATGCGCTACCACTCAAAGGGCTACCGACATGGTTTACAAGGGTGGCCAACAAATGTGCATTTAAAAACCACTTGTAGTTCCTGTGTGTATGCTTCCTCGACCATGGATATATGTGCTAAAAAATAAATCTTTGTATATTTAAGGCACCAGAATACGTCTCTACCCTGGAAAAAAATTAACCCACAAGTTTCTGCTGAGGAATGTTCTCTGATACCACTTGTAGTGTTCCAGATATAAAATAGTATGCAGAACATAAATATTTTAGCAAGTGATGGCAGGACAATAATGATATAACCAGAACAATACCGAAATAATACCAGAATAACACCAGAAAGAGAACCTTTATTAATGATAGAAATGTTCACTTGCCTCTTCGAGGGGGAAACCTCGAACATAGTAGATATTTATTACAATAATCTCCAAGGAAAAAATTCTCATATCATCTACTCCTATTTATACTAAATCTATCTATCCAAAAGAACAATCGAGAGGAAGATCCTTCTAGAAGCGAAAGATTCTATTAGGTATTCTTACTTTTGACTTATTCTTCCTTATTGCTAGGCCTTATTAATATTGTCCTTTATTACATGGAGTTATATTATTCTACCTACGTGTGGGGTTAGGAGGTTAGGTCCCTCAAAAAATCAAGTATATTCGAGAGCATGCATAGTAGGATATCTGATAACAAAGATAGAGCCAACTCCAGGTGGAAGAAGTACCTTCCTCAATAAGAGGGAGTTTTGATCATTTTGGTATCATCGGAAAGGTACTTCCTCATTTGCTTGTGTCTATCATGTGGAATTCGTCGAAATGCCAATGTGAGTTTACTTTAGTTAAAAGGAATTAATTAAAGTAAAAGTGTTTTTTAGTAATTGAGTTATTTGAAGAACATGATTAGCATGAAAAATGTAATCTAAATATTAAGTGAGTGTGAGAAGTAATTTCAATGATAGATCACTTTGAATATTAGAAATAGATTATAACTCATAATTATAAAAACAATGATGGGGTAAAGAAGATGATACTTTTGATAGGAGATCAATGTTAGAGACTTTTGATAGGAGATCAATGTTAGATACCTTTGATAGGATATCAAAGAAAGAGACTTTTGATGAGATATCAAAGTGAGATCCCTTGGTGAGAGATCAAGGTCGAGACTTTTGGTGAGATACCAAGCTTGAGGATATCAAAGAAGGACTTTTTTTAGTTTGAGGAGTGTAAGAGAAAAGAAGGAATTTTTATTGCACTAAAGTGAGGAGATCTCACAGGTTGGGTGAAGAGGATTGGATCACAAAGGACCGTGATTCAAGATCTTGGATAGGTGGATAAGGACTTTCATCTGGAGGTCATATAGGTTAAGGAGGAGAGAGAGAAGAAGCAGCAAAATGTGGGTTTCTATCGATATAAGCCAGATGGAAGAGTCAGATCGTATGGAGCTTGTTGTACACATTTTTCTTATAAATATGTGGTTCATAGTGTAGATAGTCACGTATATACGTAGTTCACAAAAGGTTGAATTAGGAATTCCTTGGGAAATGTGTTGGTACATGTTCGTACAACATAACAAGAGTTTCCAGGTTTGTCTACAGTGTATAATTCGCTTAGTGTGAGATTTTCCCTAGTACAGGAGCCCTAATTTGACCTTAATAAAAGAATCATTGGATTGGTTTTCCCTCGAATATTTTTCTATGGGTTTATACCTAAAAATATTGGTATTCATATGTGCTTGATTTGGTTTCATTGTTTATGCTTTCATTGCATGTTTATTTGATTACTCAACTATGATTTTTAGTAGATAAAGTTATTTTAGTTTGAGCTAATTGTCAGGTGTTGAATAGGGGATGAATATCAATATGGTATTAGAGCATACCAAGGGTTTAATCCACTATAAAATCAACATGATCATCCAACTACTCTAAATGAATGAGATGTGATTCTAAATATTTCATGTCAGGAAGAAGCTCAATCACAATATTTAACGAAGGAATATCACATTCAATAGGTATGGCTTCTTCCACCCCATGAATGAGTTGGAAAGGTGAGAAAATTGTTGCAGTATTAACTAAGGTTTGGTACACCCACAATATTGGATAAAGCATAAAGTTACAATTAGATTTACTCTTATTGACAATGTTTTGAAGTATGTTATTGAAATACTTGTTTATGGCCTCTAGCTGACCATTCACTTGTGGATAATACGGAGATAAATGCTCTTGCTTGAAGCCCAATTTATATGTTAATTATGAAAACATTTGGTTCTAAAAGTGACTCCCATGGTTAGTGACAATATCTCTTGGAAATTTGAACTGGGTGATAACTTGGTTGAATATAAACAAAGATTTCTAATCATCATTCACAAAATTAGGCATGACCTCCACCCACTTCATAAACTAGTCGACGAACACAAAGATATAACGATTCCCCCTGGTCGAAGGTGGGTGGCATGTGGTGAAATCAATTCCCAAATTTTTAAATGGATCAATGGTGACAATGTGAAATAATGGAGCAGGATGCATGCACATTGTTCAAGAAAACATTGATCAAGGATGACACTTTTTTACCACCTCAACACAATATTTAAAGATTGTCGGCCAAAAGTACCTAGTGCACAAGTTTTTTTGGGTTGTAGCTAACCCATATAGATGACCACCACATGATCCACTATGGAAATCATTAACCACATAATGCACTTCTTCATGGGTCAAGCAATGAAAAAGAATTGAATCGACCCCACGATGATACAAAGTGTCACCAATAATGAGGTAATTATTTTCCTAATGGTGAATTCGATGTCGATCATCTTGTGAATTATGCGAAGAAAAAATAAGTTTTTGGAGATATATTAGGATATATCCATATCAAGGATCATTGGAAGTGAATATTCTCATTTGGAAGCGAGTCCATAATAATGGTTTCCTCATCCTCCCGAGGAAACTGTGACATCAACCCAACAAAAACCAATGAATTCTTGGACTTGGTAGAGATGAAGTCCAAGTGAAATTATTTTAAAATGACAATCCACTTATTATTTTTTCCCCCAATTATATTTCGTGTGAGGATGTATTGAAATGGATTGAAATCCATAACTACCATGGTGTTTCATATTAAAATGTAATGTCACAATATGTGGACAGCATGAACAAATTCCAAGGCTATATTCTCGGCATGAAAATAATTTAGTTCAAGACCAAAAATACCACAAGTTAGATAATACATGACATGTTCTCACAAGCTATCATCTTCCTCAATGAATACTATGTTTCTTATGGATTCTTTTCCCACAATATACAACACGCAATCCCTACCATAGTCCATAGGACTAAGCAGAGGGGAACACATAAGCACGTTCTTAAGTGCATGGAAATATAATTGCATGAACTCATCCCAAATGAAAGGGACCAATTTTTTCAACAAGTGCATAAATCCCTTGGTTATGTCGACATAGTTTTCTATGAAACTTTGAAGGAAATTAGAGTTTCCTTGAAGACTTTGTAACTAATTAATGTTACACAGGGGAGGAAATTGAACTATTGCCTCAATGTTTAAAGGATCAACCATGATCCCTTTGTTAGAGACAATAAAACCCAACAAAATCCAATGAATGACGCAAAAGATGCACTTGTGCAGATTTAACGGAATACGATAATAATGACATCTTTCAAAGATAAGACTTAGATGTGTTGGATGATATAACCTCTTGCAAGAGTGAGCAATTAGATAATACAGGTATGCTTAAACAATGTTCTTCAAATCATGGAAATTGAAAGACATGGCCTGCTAGAATGTAGGTCCAACATTTTTTTACGGAAAAGGGATTTTTCTTAAACATGAAATTCCCCAAAGGACATATGAATGCTATCTTATGTTGATCCTTGAGACGGATATGAAGTTGATTATACCCAGAAAATCCATCCATAAAGGAAAATATTTTTCTTCCTGCATAATCATTGATAATCTACTCAATGAAAGGTGTGGGGAAGTTTTCCTTCGAACATGCTTTGTTCAGATCATGAAAATCCATACAAGAACATATGGTCCCTTGCTTCTTATCTACTAGAACGGGGTTTGACACCCATTTAGTAAGAGGAACTGGGTAAATAAAACCTTCCTTAAGCAAATTTTCTACTTTATCCTTTATAGCTACTGCCTTCTTGGGATTTACTTGGGATTTACTAGTCATAACTTCTGTTGAACTGGCTTGGCATTCCTCTAAGTACAAATCGCATGTTAAAAAATGCGGAGGTCAATTTGCATCATTTCCTCATAGGACTAGGAAAAATGTTGTGAAACTATTTAAATAAAGAGGTATACATATGGATATCTTCAAATAACACTCCACAACAATAGAAATGTTTTCTACGATGCCAGGGGTCTTAGAGATGTTAATCAGAATAGTTTATGATATTTTATCCATGATCCTCTCAGCATAAAAACTGCACTTTTCCAAGGGGTTCATGGATTGATTGACACCTCCACTCACATATAATCAAAATTCCCTAGCTTCAACTCGATTGAGTTCTTGGAGGAAATAAGATCAATGATGGATATCCTCCCATGGTCATTATGGCCCTGTCATTTCCTATATAATGGATTCTTCAAAATGAAATAAAGTTTCAAGGAAATCGAGAGAAGTTGAAGAATTATGGGCCCAAATTGGGTTAGTAAACTGATCATCTTCTTCCATCCACGAAGGACTCATAGGATCAAATTCTGCAGTAGCCTGTTGGATTGCTTAATAAGTGATCTATGTTGTAGACAGTGGCATGGCCATACTAGTATGCACAAGACATTCCATCCATTCACATGGTGAGTGTAACACCCATGTATCTTCAAAATACATAGTTCTAAATGAACATACCCGTGTAACAAGGACCAAGGGGCTTGACTTTGAATAGTTGACCAGGGTAGCACAAATGTATAAAATTGGTGTTGGGAAATTAAAAGTTCCCATAAACAAAGGGAAAATTCCAACACCAATGCTATCAAGTTTCATCTGATATTTTTCGATCAATGAGACCGTAGATCTTGGATTTGCAACAGAGTTAGAGCAGTTGAATGACATCTGGTCTATCGTTATGATGTTCCTTTCATAAGGGAATCACAAGAATAAAAAATATGATGAGACAACAGTCATCATAGCATAAGTCCAACTCCTTCCTAACAAAATGTTATATTCAAGAAGAGCATCAACTACATCAACTTCAATAAAAATGAGCTTTCCCCCTAACTGGATAGAAAAAGAGGAAATGAGACCATGTGATCTAAACAATCCTCCATAAAATTTGGTTAACATAGTAGGATATGGGGTAAGCTCAGGAGATCCAATTTCTTTCTAGAAAGACAATGAAATAACTCATTTTGAAGTTCCTTCGTCAACTACAGTTCTTCCAATAATGTGTTTCATGTACACAACATTAATTTAGAAGGATACATGACAAGGAATACAAGGCTTCACCTCTGTGGCGTCAAAATTCATAATGAGATGATTAAAAGAGTCAATAACCCATATCATGGAGAAAAATGCATCTCGTTGTGTAGGAAAACTTTGTAGCACCTCTAGGATTGACATCACATATCACATATGAGCCAAGTCCTCAACAAAGGAATAGTTGGGTGCAACAAAGTTTCCCTACAAGTCCGCAACAATAGAATAGTTGGGTGTGGCTCGATCATTTGGGTTGTGTTATGCACACTTATACACACATTTTGGTATGCATGACAATGTTTCCTTCTCAGGATTCTCTATATTGAGATAATTTCCAGGATTAGAAGTTTCTTTCCCCTCAGACGTCGACTCGGGATTACAGTAATCGTGATTTTTGGTCGACAAATCAACCTCCTCCTTCTTATGCTTCACCATATTAATGAATGACATTGATCCATTCAAAAAGGGTGCATTTTGGGCACCCCCTTGCATATTTCCACTAGAAGAGCCTTCCTACATATTATGTCCATATGGAAATGGGCTCTTCATCACAATATGTTCTTTCTGCACTAACAAGCATTGAGTCTCTTCCATCTTTGGGCATTGATGGGTAAGGTGATCTTCACTACAAATATTACAAGGGAATTTCACCTTCTTGTTCCAACATTTGTATCATATTTTTCATTTTTATTGGTGTTTCCACCTCCTTTCTTATCCTTACCCTTTTTATTCTTCCCTCCAGATTGTTGGGTACCCTTCAAGGTCGTCGATTTTTTAGTAGGAGAATCTGATGATTAGCTGCTGGAAATAGTCGAAGTCATGGCTTGACCGGATGCAGGTGAATGAATGGTCATCTATTGCATCTAGTTCATCACTAGATCTATTGTAGTGCTTTTGAAAAAAACCTGGAAATGTCATCGACATGTGGTCTGGACTTTGCTTTCAAAGTGTCGAAATTAGGTTGCGGTGCATCTGGTATAATCACGCAAAATTATACAAGATCGTGAGTAGATTAAATCTAATTGATGGGCCCTACATATTACATCCTCTTTACATGAAACTCTTGATGTGGATACATATTTAGATATGTAAGGAAATAAGGACTCGAGGAACCATTCCAACAAGAAATCGGTAGGGAATTTGACTTTCATCAACCTCTTTTTCCTCTGCCACTCTTGGATATGATCCAATATGTGAGTGGACTTATCATGCTTAAGCATGGATAAGAGATCAATGTTCGCATCATACTAGACATGAAGCTATAAGTGATTAAGGAAGATGAAGGTTATATCGTGAAACATGTGAAATATTTCACCATCAAGTTCAATGTATCATTGTTATAGCCCTAAAATTCCCTACCTATGCATACATGGAATTGACCTTTGTACTTGCACAGTTTTCCAAACTACTCCTAAGGATATATCTTTAAAAAACCATTTTTGGAGCATGTACGTGCCCTGTTGCACTATTACCTACATACATACACTAGTTTTATGCTATATATCATGCATACATATGCTAGTTGCATACTAAACAACCCGTGTTTACCTCAAAAAGTTGAAAAAAATAAAAATTTACAAGGAATTCGACGGAGTTTACAGACTATCAAGGGTTTCCCAACCAATTCACCTGTTGTAGCCCATCCCCAAATCGAATAAATATCCTTTTGTCATATTAAATGAGGTCTTGGGGTACCATTCCAACATCAAGCATTAAAACAAAGAAACTTTGCCAATCCCTTCCCCCTCTTATTCCAAATATTGCATACCTTTCTGAGATTTGGCCTCAGTATTCCCTCTTTATCCATTTCTCCTATACAATCCATTCCCTTTCCCTAAAGTGATTAGTCGATTTGAGAGAAGGCCTTGGGATGATGCATTTGAAGAAACATTAAGAAGATCTAGGACCTGGTTCATGGAGCATTAGCCGCTGAATAAAAGAATCCTTTTCTTGTCCCAAATATTACGTGTTTATGATTTTCATTTGATTTATGCATAATGGTTTATATCTAACCCTAATATTGATGAGTAGAGATAGAATATGTGTAGCATTTTTTTCCTAAGTGTTCCTGCAGGTTAGCTTTGGGAGGATACCAACAACTTGGAAGCTACAAAGATAGAGGAGGTCTACATCAAACGTAAGACCAAAGGTACTACTTCTAACCTACTTTCTTATCTCTTTTTGTTCATTTTTTTAGAGTGTTTTGGGTAGTTTACAATAGGATTGTCTTTTAAGGGATATCATAGCTCACCTGTACTTTGACCCTGGTATAATAATAGGGGGATTTTCCCCACTAGCATAATTGGAAACTCCACTGGGGAGTCTCTCTATGGTTTTAGAGGGAGGCTTTTTTGTTTTTATTGGATTCTTTATAGCCTTTTGAGTTTTTTATCAAGTCCACTGAGTCTTTTAAGGGTCTCTGGTCACCTGCAAGGTGTCTACCAGATTTCCTTGCCCAACCAGTCTACCTAGAATTTTTATTTTGGAAAAATCTCAGAGGTGTATGTGCCCTACTTTGGTTGAGCCCATGTACATACGTAGTATGCACAATAGACAAACCCTGTACATATGCAGGCTGTTGATGCAACAACCCATGTCTCTATGTCTTGAAATTGTTTTTAAAAAGATAAGTTTTTTCTCTTTCCTGACAGAAGCTTTAGGCTTCTCAAGACTTTCTTAGATTTTACAGAGTCTCTGTTTTTTGGCCTCAACTTGGGTTAAATATTCATTTTCAAATTGTTTCTTGATTTTCTTTTGTTTTCACTAGAGGTTTAGAGTGAACCTTCAAGTTTTAGATCCTCCTTTGGTTTCTTTTTGAAACCCTGCATTTACACAGTCAACCTAGGGTTTCTGTCAATATTGGTTTATGTTTTCTCTTTTTCCTGTTTTGTGCTTTGAAAAAAAAAAGAAGGAATTTTTACTTTGTTTTTTTTTCTTGTTAAAGAAGTTCAAAAAATAAAAAAGAATCGTTGTATTTAGTTTGGTAACATAGCCTAGGTTGTTTGTTTGAAAAATAAAAGAGTCTCAGTTTGAAAGTTATTTCTTTCTTTCCTGGAAGTATAAGTAGTCTTTCATAGTCAAACGAAAGCACTTTTGGGGAAAATTTGAATTATAAGATCTTGAAACATTAATTTGAAAAGTTGATATTTACAAAGGGTTTTACAAGTTTTTTCTTTAAATTTGAAGTATCTTTTTTTCTTTTAAATGATCTAAAGTTTTCTCTGCTTTTTGTCTCTTCAAAACACCACTAGTTGCATGAACACATCCTTTTCATAAATCAATCCTATAAAATTAACGCTTAACTTAATATATTAGACTTTTTGTTTGTAGGGTTCACCGACTAGTTTAGGCTTTTAGGGCATTGAAATAGGCGTGAAGAGGAAAATCTTCAAGGCCATTTAAAACAAACATTGGAGTCTGAGATAGGGAGTGTCTAAATTCCAACGTCATAAGAGTTAGTCGGGACCCCCATCTAACACACAGGCTAAACATGAGGTCGCATAAGGAAAGGTAGAGTAAATAACCCCTCCAAATCCGGACTGAGCATAATGGGTACTGTATATTGAGGGTGTTTCCTTAGAACAATATTGATCACATTTGCCTACGAAGCCTCGCGGACCTCAAATCCATTCTATATTCTCAATTTTCTTCTGAGAAAATTTCTTTTGGCACCCTTGAAGAGCTTTAGGCTTGTTATCCTACTCATTACGATCAGCCCAACTGTTGATTGTACCCGCCTAGTAACTGACTCTGAGTTGGAAACTTAGTTTCCTATTTTTATGGACTTACACATGTGATTGCGTGGGTATACCATGATACCTAGGGAAGATGTCAGGTCTCACTTCATAGAGTATACCCAGAGGGTGATTCCGTGTTTGAGTTTCACTTACACTATAAAGTTTCTCTAGTGTTTATTGGCGTAACTTTCCTTCCCACTAGTTAGTTGTCTTCTTGATTTATCCTTAGGAAATTTTAGTGTGTGCTCTGTGATTCACACTATTCAAACCTTACTGTGTCAGTTGATCATTTCACAAAGTGGAATATCAAAAACTCTGTCTCTTGCATAGGATTTAGGGCATGTCGTAGGTTACTTTGGAGCCACCTCCACCATTGTTGAGGTGAAGACTAGATCAAGAAGGATCGTTTGAAGAAAATGAGCCACAATAAATTGTACCCAAACCATCTTCGAGAGAAGAGTTTCCAACCTCAGAGGAATCCATTGTTTCTGACCTAGAGATCGAATGTTTCAGGCCAACAAATCCTTCGATCACCAAATTATTGGCACCACTTTTAATTTAGATAGTCCCCCCCGAGGTGACTTCTCCTGAAGTACAATTCATTTGGCAAGCGACGATGGAAGAAAATGTTGCTACTTCATCACAAAGTCCTCGTACTCCCATTATGGCTACCCCTAGAGGGGGCATTGTACCTCTGCCTGTCAGGACAAAAGCTATGATGACACCCACAAATTTGGGTAGTGGATCAGTTCCTTTGACGACTTCAATCACTGTTTCGTTTACTCAAAACGTGAGAGGAGCTCCCTTCTCATATGAGATGCCCAACTTTGACTCGAATTCAATTCTTACTTACTCTACTTTATATACGATGGGCATAGGGGCAGGGAGCTCTAATGCTCCCTTTCAAGGATCAACCATGGGCACTACTACCCCTTTCAATTTTATTCATTATGGTGGGAATCATATACCTACTTCGTCTCGTTCGCTCCATGGCGCATTTCAACAGTCGATTGGGCCTAATGGTAATTATAATTTATTCAGTGGAGGAAGTTTAGGACCTTCATCCTACAAAACATCGGTGGGATCAATGATGTTCTCTTTGTTTGGTGTGTTTGGAAACAACACTTTTTCTTTGTCCTCCTTCTCGGTTGGGGGAAACCCCGAGCTTGGTCAACAGAACCCTTATAAGTACCATTCCTTCACAGGGAGAGGAAATAGGAGTATACTCCACACAAGGTCTTTGGAATCCTTGGTAGGGACCATTTCTCTTGCAGGGGATGTCAGTTGGAGGGAACCCCTTCCATAATCAATGGAACCCCATGAAAGGTTCAGTACATATGCCAAGAGGATCGGTTGGGATGATCCCCAACCAAGGTCCTTGGAACACTACATAGGGATAAATCCCTTTGTAATCTATGTCATCTAACTTTGGGAGTCAGCTGATGATGCAACAATAGATGCAATTTCCTTTTGCTGGTAAAGGACATAGTTTCTACCAAAACCCTGGCCAATAGTTCAAATTTTCTTGGCAACTTGGTGCCAGTCAAAATCTAGGTCCCTCTTTTCATGTAAATATTGCGCAACCAAAACTACCCTTTCTAGAAACCCTACATTTTCCAAACTTGTCGATATTATTAAATGACCCAATCTGTCACGATCCACGTTGGCCCCCCATGCCAACTAAGTTTCCTTCTGATATTCTGAAGTTCGAGGGAAATCCTAGTGAAGATCTGGGTGATCACGTGACTAGCTTTCACTTGTGGTGTTCATTGAACTCCTTGAAAGGAGACTATGTTTTTTTTCTCCTTTTTCAACACAATATTATAGGGGGTGAAAAGAATTGGTATACCGAGCTCAACAGCTCGAAGTACTCCTACTTTAATGACCTGGATATGTTTTTCTTGAAACATTTCTAGTTTCCAGTTAGATACGATCCTGACACTGAGTTTTCGACCAACTTTGAGTAGACTAAGGCTGACCATATCTCAAATCATATCCATGAATGGCGGTGATGAAAGATCTTGATTAAGTTCAAGTTCCCTCCTACTTTTTTTCTTGAGTGGTTCTGGAAGTCTTTGGTTCCTTGTGTGTCCAAAGACATAGCAACATCTGGGGTGTTTTCTGAGGAAGAGGCTATTATGAGAGCCCAACAGCTAGAACTGATTTACTCTCAGTTTTGCATGCTTTCCAAGATCTTACCCGATGGGACATTGTATAGTATCGATAAGGACAAACAAAATTTTGGGCCCCACACTGATGGCATAGTGGGCTCAGCATAAATCAAGTCCACACACTTGTTTTCCAATCAATTACAACAATTATTGATTCAACAGAATATGGACAACTAGACTCATATTTCAATAGCCCATGCATCCCAGACATCGGATGTACACAGTGTGCAATTGAAAACTCCCAAATCCAACTAGAAGACCAAGCGAAACAAGAAAAAAAAAACAATAAGGGTAAAGGGGACAAAAAGGCTTCTAACAATGCTAGCGAGGGAAAAACTGAGAAGAGGAAAGTGAAGTTTTTGTGTAATCTTTGAAAAGATGACCACTTAACACACCTATGCCCTCAGCTTGTGGAATACCATAAGCTATTGGCACAAAAACAACCTGTTGTGTTAACAAAACCTTTTCCACAAGGGAAAAATATGGCTCAGGCTTCTGAATCCACGAGTGCGCCTAGGGGAAATAAGGGACCCCCCGTGCCTAATCCTAACAACCCATTCATGACCATTTACATGATGAACGCTGATGCTTATTTATCAACCATGACTCGTGACTATGAAATGCCAAAATCTGTTGAGAAGGGAAAGGAGGCCTCCAACCCGTTGAATCCTTTTAAAATTGAGAATATAGTGGGAGAAACAATGAATCACATCCCTAATGTAACATCCTCGGCCACCCATATAGGGCCATTCTACACAAGAGAATTCTTTTTCTCTCTTTGCGGAACATACTATAACATACCCAGCATCCAACTGAGCTATGCCACATAACTTTTTTGAACTGCATGCAATTAAAATATATACTCACACAGCTCTTGCGGATATATGTGTGTGTGTGTGTGTGTGTGTGTGTGTGTGTGTGTGTGTGTGTGTGGATGTATGTATATATATAACGTAAATAGACAAATACATATTATAAATACACTTATTCATACAAACATGACAGTAAACATATACATGCAACATGTACATGCAATACCCATAAATACAAAGGCAGTTATAACCACACATATGATAAACCCATAAAAATAAAAACATAAATAATAATGCATCATGTAAATTTATGACACAATTGACACTTATCTTGGTAATAATATCACCAACTGCATGCAGACCTTCCACGAACCTCCCAGACTTAGAGAGCACTACTCATCACTCTCATCAGTGGGTCACCCCCGAGTTGGGACTAAACTCCACCCAGGTAAAGGGTTCCTAACCAGGCTAATGGTTCATAGAAAACATGAAAGACTTTGTCACAGGTTCTAACTCAAACTAACAACCTATAGTCTGTCATTCCCGACATGCCTATCCCACCCCAGGAAGTGTGCCCCTTCTGTGATCAATAGCCCTTCGATTGCCCCACTTCCTTTCTGGGATTCAACAACGGGCTGGACAGGAGGTCTCAGAGCCATGTAGATGTAGTTTATCACCTTCAGGAAATCAATTCCCCAACAATTCTCTCACCTAGAGAGGAATTTATAATGGGCCTAACAAGCTGCCTCTTTAATATCCCACAGGCTTGACAACTCCCCTCATCAATATCCCATGGGCCAGACAACCCACTTCTTCAGTCCAACTCCAAAGATAACCAGCGACACAAACATGAATGGTTATGGATACCAGTTTTGATACAATGACAGGAAGTATGGAGGACAACTGACTGCGTGAGTGAAAAGGTCATGGAATCATGGATGAATGATGGAAGGAATGATGGAAAATGAACTAAGTCCCAAAAATATGTATGCATGTCCCCAACTTGACACTTGTCATGTTGGAAGCTACTTTGGCCCACTTGTCCCCAACTTCAAAACTTAGGATAAAATAATTATCCATACTTTATACTTTAATAAATATTAATATAATATTGCTTTTTGGCTTAAGCTCCCTAGATTATCCCTTTTCCTTAAATTTTAGCCCCCAACCTTTCCCTACTAGTGGAGTTTAGTCCCCCATACTCTTTTATCATGTTTGGTCTGCGTGCAGTGATGTATTTTATATTAATGATGAGACAAATAAAAAAATAGGTGCACTGGCCTTTAACATCTAGGCTCTCTATCCTAATCAAAACATTAGGATGTAGCTTATAATAATTGGTTCATCAACCTATAAAACATAGTATATACATAAACGCTCCTTGGCCTCAAAATCATGCGCACTTAAGTTGTTGCATGCAATATCCTGGAATGTGCACATTTCCTCATTTTACTGCACAGTACATGCGTGCACTATGCCATGAAAGGTGCATACAAAAATGATATCAAACAACTCACCAGCTTAAGTACATTTGCATTTACATTTACAATTGGGTTCGGCCTAGGGGTATTATAATCCCCTCCCCTTATTTATGCACTATCCTTTGTGCATTATGTAAACACATACAACAAAATTTTCAAAAATCCTCAAAAAGATGCGGGTATTCTACCCGCATTGCATCCTCATCCTCCCAAGTAGCGTTCTCAGGACTGTACCTGGTCCATTGGACCTCTACAAGCTCTGTGGATCGATTCCGGAGCTGTTTGATTTTCCAGTCCAGAATGCGTACCAGATGCACTTTAAAAGCACCTTATTGCTCCACCTGAATCACATTCCAATCAATAACATGATTAGCATAATGTATATATTTCTTGATCAATGATACATGGAATATATTATGAATAGACATAGATGCAGGTAATGAAACCATATAAGCTACTGGACCAATCCTCTCTAGGATTTCAAATGGCCCAGAATAGTGAGCTGCCAACTTTGAACAATTTCCCAACTTCAGGGAACTTTTATTGGCTATCACTTTCAAAAATACATGGTCTCCCACTTTAAATTCCCTGTGAGTTCTGCCCTTATCATCACAGCTTTTCTGCCTGTCTTGGGCAACCTTTAAATTTTGTTTTATTTTTATCATTTTCTCCTCCATTTCCTTGAGCAAATATGGCCCAACCACTGCTATGTCTACTGGTTTATCCCATCTTACTGGTGTGTTTCACTTTCTTCCATAAAGTGCCTTGAATGGGCTCATATTTAGAGATGCTTGGTACCCATTGTTATAAGAAAACTCTACCAAGTATAGGTAGCCTTCCCATTTTGATGGTTTATCCATCACATACATCCTCAACATATTTTCAATCACTTGATTCACCCTCTTTGTTTGTCCATCTAATTCTGGATGATAGGCTGTACTCAAATTCAAATTTGTTCCAAACCCATTAAATAATCCTTTCCAAAAATTTGAGGTAAATTTTGGATCTCTATAAAACACAATTGTCTTGGGTATTCCATGTAATCGAGCTATTTCTCTCATATAAACATCAACAATGTTAGATGCCTTGTGAGTGAGATTAACTGGAATAAAATGGGCATCTTTAGTAAGCTTATCCACCACTACCATGATAGAATCATGTTGCTTGTTTGTTCTGGGCAGTTTGGTGATGAAATCCATTGTTACAACTTCTCATTTCCACTCAGGAATGCGTAATGAATGTAGCAAACCATATAGGTTTCTATGCTTAGCCTTTACCTTTTGACATTCCAAACATTTGGCAATAAAATCAACAACCTCTTTCTTCATTCCTGGTCAATAATATTGGCTCTTGACAGCTGCAATATTTTTCTGATAACCTGGGTGTCCGACATAAGGTACATTATGCATTTCCCTTAATATCAGATTTTTCAATTCATTAGAATTTGGTACATAAATTATTCCCCTGTACATGATAATTTCATCATTATCTAG
>JASDQU010211724.1:3852-18626 GCA_032191745.1 Picea mariana | reverse complement strand
GCATTATCATCAAGGACAATACATATTATATTACATCAATCATCAATCAATCAATCCTTTGACATCAATCAATCACTTGACATCAATCAATGAAATCAATCAATCAAACCATTGGCATCAATGACAACATGATCATGAGCTATAGAGGTAAATTTTGTGGCCTGTGACCTTAGATTTCATCCCTATTCCATGAAATGGACACTTACAACCATCGTTATTGCATCAATAATTGAAAAGGTGACCTATTGGTACTATCATATTAATAAGATGTGTTAATAGGTTCCTAAACCCTTAATAGTCTCAATTTTAAGATGTGTTAGGAGGTTGGTAGGTTCCAAGGCTTAATTTGAGCTTGGAATTGATCAAATCTGAATATTTTGACTTGAACCAAAAACAAATTTTTATAATTGGGAACATGTAAAACCTAAAATTTTAATTTGCATTGTAAGTAAGTGAATTTATTGCATATTGAACTAACAATTATTATTTTTATGCTCACTGTTGCAATTTTACTACATTTTTGAGACTTCAAATTATTATATCTTTGTCATATGAACTCTGATTGATGTGATTTGTTTTTGAAAGTGGATATTTTTAGGTATTTTCAAGGTTATGTTTCTAAAACTTCCCCTAAAATTCAATCCTTGGTACATTCGTGAGTTATTTTGAAAAAACCACCATCAAAACATGATTTTTGGTAGTGGTTTTGAAAATCCACCCCTAAAATATTTATTCTTGAACTTTTTGAGGTGATTTTTGAAAATCACTGCTAAATACACTTTTGGGGGTGATATTTGGAGAACTTTCCATAAAAAACTTTTAACAATGGTTTTGGGAGGACTGCACTTGGCCTTTTTTTTTTCCTCGGAAAAAAGCGTATTTTTCATTATGATAATCAAAATTACATTTTGTAGATACACCTTCTGGTGTATTCTTGTGATATAGTATGTCTACATACTTCATATCGGGTGGTTCTTTCTTCTTCATCCTGTGGGATTTTACATAGTCATTCCCAAAAAATCTGTAATGTTATAGTGTACTGAGTACAATCCTCAGTTTGCATAGTATCCTTCATAGATTTTGTATCCAAAATCTTGTAGAATTACATTCATTTACAAAAAAGTTCTCTGTTGTTCCTATTTTTGTTCGTTTATGGACTCTGTGATCTTCCAATGGCCCATTTCCATGTATGTGCCCTTTTTCGAAGCCCTGTCCGCTTCTTTATTCCTTTCCCTGTAGACATGCTGACAGGAAAAGAAGTAAAAAAATTTATACAGTGATTTTATGTCTTCCACAATATTGGCAAGTCTGATATTATTGCATCTTTGAGTTCCATTTATCCAGTTTATTGCATTTTTTGAGTCTCCAAAAACTGATAACTTTTTGCAGTCTTTTTCAAGGGAAAAAACCATCAGAAGTTTGAGGCTCATTAATTCCGCATAATTATTAGTTCCATTTCCCAATCTAGAAGATAAAGTGAAGTAGTGTGTGTCTGAGAAGTATAGTAAGCCTCTTCCTCCACATGTGTAGTGTTGGGAAGCTCTGTAAAAAAATCCCCAAGGTGTGGATTTTTCTATGTATACTTCTTTTATTACTATGTTCTTTGTTCTTTCTTTTGAGGGAAAGGAAGAGAAAATTGACAGACTGTTTAGTGAGGTTTTCTCATGAGAAATAGTTGCCTCTTTGAAGATGGCTTCATTTATTGCTAGCCATACTCCCCAAGTGATCAGTAAAGGGAGTAATCTGTAAGTTTTGTAAGATGAGTTTTCCCACCAGTTCTTCTAGGCTTGTTCCAAGGTGTGGCCTTCTCACTAAAAAGGGAATTTCATAGTGCATTAAACTCCTGCCAAGACCAATCTTAGATAAGTGCATTCAAGAAAGAGATGTTGTGCCGTTTCTCTCTTTGTCTTGCACAGTGGGCATCTGCTTGGTCCGACAAAATTTATTTTTTGTTAAATATCCCAGGTTGGGGATTTATTTGAAAGCACACACCACCAGAAGAGTTTTTCCTTAGCAGGACCATTGATCTTCAAAATCTTTTTCCACCACCAGACTAGTTCAACTTCTGAGAGTTCTTGAATTAGCTGTGACTAACCTTCCTTTGGAGTGTAGATACCATACTCATTTTTGTCCCAAACCAGTTCATCTTCTTGTTCTCTTATCCTGATTTGTGAACGAAAAAGGGCATTTCGATAATTCTCCAATTCCGCTGAATCATCAGTGTTTAAATTAAGGGTAGAGGCAATTTTCCACCCTTTAGCCCAAAGGGTAGTGGAGGGCTGGTGTGCAAGTGAGTTTAAGGGGTTCAATCCTTTTTGATTTAAAGTGGCTAGTAGCTGATCTGAGAGTAAGTGTTTTCCTTCGCTTCCTGTCCAAGGATCAGTCCCTAGCCTTACTCAGAGTTTGTTTCCCACCTTCCAAGCAAGACCACCTTCTATTAGGCACCTCTAAGATTTTTCTGAGTTCTTCTGATCCAAGACTCTAGGGTGTCTAGTTCAATGTATTTTTTGATGACAACCTTTGTCCAAAGAATATTTGTAGAAAGAAGGCACCAACCCCCTTTAGTAGCTAAGGCTTTGGAGAAAACATGTATATTTTTTAGGCCCCAACCACCTAAAGATTTTGGGACTGCAATCCTTTTCAATCTTACCCAAGGAGTCACATTTGTATCTTTCTTTCCACTCCACAAAAATTTGAAAGAGAGTTTTCTAGCTGCCTCCAAAGTTCCTTTTGGGATCCAAGACAGAGACATCCAAAAGACTGGGATGGCTTCCAAAACTGATTTTACTAGTACCAATCTTCCAGCTCTGGAAAGCCATTTGTGGCTCCATGAACATAACCTTTTTTCTAATTTCTTCAGTATCCAAGACCAATCCTCCTTTCTGTAATCATTTAGTTTCAAAGTGAATCCCAAGTACTTGAGTCCTTCATCAATCGTTTTCTCTTCAAAAGGGAAGTCAAGTTTGTATCGACTTTTTTCCATTTCTGAGAGACAAAAGGTGGTGAGAGTAGACTTTCCTTCATTTATTATCATTCCTGTAGCTTTGGAGAAGAGTTTCAGAGTGTTATTTAGATTGTCAGATTCCCCTCTAGTTCTTGCAGAGAAGATGAGGATGTTGTCTACAAAGAGAAGGTGGGTTACATGAAGAGTATTGGAAATATTGATGCCTGGAAAAGACCTAGATCATTTTTCTGTTGCTAAAGCCCTGCTTAATCCTTCAGCAACAAGAAGAAACAAAAGAGGGAAAAGTGGATAGCCTTGTATTAAGCCTCTTTCAGATCTAAAAAAGGTCCGTGGCTGACCCATTTATGAGGACAGAGAAAGTTACAGTTGTAATAAAGCACATGATCCATCTGATAAATGGAACTGTAAAACCTAAATGTGTTAAAAGAAATCATAAATAGAGCCAACTTACCCTATCATAGGCTTTGGAAAGATCGATTTTAAGAACCACACTCTTTAGCTTCCTGGTATTTATGCTGTGTATGGCTTCCTGTGCCACTCCAATTGCTTCGTGTATTTGTCTGCCCTCTAGGAATTCAAATTGTTCCAAGGATATTTTGTCAGAAAGTACAGTTTTAAGTCTTCTGGCTATGACTTTGGAGATGATCTTGTAGATGCAATTGCATAGGGAGATAGGTCTAAAGTCATCCAGGGTGTCCGGGTTGTCCTTCTTTGGAATAAGGGAAATAAAAGTTAAGTTTAAACTTAAAGGCATTTGTCCACTAAGCCTTGTCTCTTCAACTAGGCTTAGTATATCTTGTCTAATAGAATCAAAGAAGCCCAGGAAGAACTCAATTGTCCATCCATATGGTGCTGGGATTTTGTCCTTTTGAAAACTATTCAATACAACCTTAAGTTCTTCTAGTGTTACCTTTTCTATAAGCATTCTATTATCTTCCTCACTAGTAAAGCTCAGAAATTACAATACCATTCAAATCACTTCTTCAATAGTGGCCTTGTTTTCTACTTTGTAGAGATCCTGGAAGAACGTTTTTCCAATTTTTACCATTCCTTCAAAGGTATGTTGCTTTTTTCCATCTTGATCCTTTAAGTACCAGATTGATTTTATGCACCTTCTACCTTTTGCATATGCTTGGAAGAATTTTGTGTTCTCATCTCCACTCTTCAGCCAGGTGGCTCTGCTTTTTAATCTCCATGTATCTTATTTTTCCTTTAGTAGTATGTTTCTCCTTTCTTCCAATTTTAGCAGACTTAGTTTGGCATTTGTTGTATCAAATCCTCCACCCTGATCTTCCAAAATAAGGTTTAATTTTGATTCTAGTTCCTTCAGTTCCAAATCCTCTTTTAGGAGTTTCTGATGTGCCTAGGTCTTCGTCTTCTCTTCGATAATGTGTAGGTTTTTTACAAAGTGTAGACCTGCCGTCTCATTGGTTCCTGAGTTATAGTATTGCTAATTTTCCTTAACCAACTTTAAAAAAGTTTCATCACTGAGCCAGGTTCTATTGAATTTGAAAGGACTGGGTGGATTATCCAATCCAGTTCTTAGTTCAAGGAAAATTGGGTAATGATTCAAGATTCCCCCGTGTCCTATCCATTGTTTTAGTTGAAAGGATTTTTCAAGAAGTGTATCCTTTATCAAAAAACGATCCAGTCTTTTTGCAATGCTGTCTCCTCCCACTCTTTTGTTTCTCCAAGTTGGTTTGAATTTAACTGGCTCAATATCTAGAAGATTGTGTTCATCCAGTTTTTGTGTAAAGTAGGTCGAGAGGGGGTCTGATCTTGCATGGGATCCCCAAACTTCTTTAATGCCTAAGGAGAAATTTAAGTCTCCTCCCAATATTAAGTGTTTTTCTTTTAGGAAGGACTTGTTGAAGACAACGTCCCAGTAAGGGCCTCTGTTGTGACAGGGGCCATAGATGTTTACAATATTGAGGGGGTCTTCAAGTTCTTTTGAGAAGACTGTGATCCCAAGTCCAGATTCAAAACCCCAATGGTTAAGGACTTTTATAGTGCGATAATTCCATTCGATAGCTAGTCCTCTGATCTCCCAATAGAGTCCAAGGTAATGAATCTCCAGTCTGGTAAAAGCAAAGAGAGTATGTTTTCAACTTCCACCCCTTCCCCCAAGGTTTCTTGAAGGAGAAGTACATCTGGATGTTCTGTGAGAATCATCCTTTTTAGGGATAGTTTTTTGAGGGGACCAACCAAACCCCTACAATTGAAGGAACAACACTTCAACAAGGCCCCTTTCCCAGGGTTCACCTTGCTCTAAGTGCCCTTTCAATAGAGACCCGTTTCCCTGCTAATAAGTCAATTCTGGCTCTCTTCGGTGCTTTTGAGAAGAAATATTTCCTGCCTCTACCAATTTTTTCTGCTGGAGTCGGGTCCGATGCTAAACCTCCTATGTGTTCTCTGTTCTGTGATCTTAAGAAGTATCTTCTTGTGGAGGTGTCTATTGAATAGGTAGTGGACTCATCTGAGGCAGGGGTGGGAGAAGAAGCTGGTTGTACCGAGGGGTGGAGGGAGGAAGAGGAGGCTGGGGAAAGAGATGGGCAACGAGGGGTCAAGGAAGGAGGTGGCAAGGGGGGTTGAAGATAAAACAAGGGAGGGAACGGGGGAAGGGAAGGTGAGAGAAACCACTCAATACTTTTAATAGACAAATTTTTATTTATTAAAATAGTAATAGAGGGGGCAAGGTTAGATGAGGTACCCATGACCAGGAAGGAAGAGTCTTTTGTCTGAACTGGAACTTGCTAGATTGGGCACATGGTAACCAGCTTTGTACAGGGTTGGACCAAATCTTCGGCCAAAAATTTGGTGAGGCATTCCGTTTGACAACCTTGCTCCTTTTGTAAGTAGGGATCAGGAACCAAAGAGCCAACATTCTTCTGTGAATCTTTATTCCTCCCATATACCATTCCTCTGGTTCTTAGAGGGAGCTTGCAATTTTTAATAAGAGTCCATACTGTTGACATCTTCGACATGTGAAAGGAATGTTCTCATAGTCCAAGTTTTGGGCATATGTGTAGTCTCCCCAGGTGAGATCCATCTCTTCCCCCAGACCTTCCCTAACATTCAAATTAACCAGAATTCTTGCAACCTTCCTTTGTTTTGTTTCTTCATATGTCATATCCGCATCTAAGAAATCTCCTAAGAAATTCCCAATTTTTTTGAAGTACTCAAAAGACCATAGATGGAAAGGAAGTGTTGGTAGTCTTACCCAGACCGAGATTTTGTCAAGGCATTCTATACTTGTGTCAAAAAGAGGATTCCATGGTTTGAGAAGCATCAGAGAGTTGTTGAAACTCTAAGATTTACTTAGTACCCATTTGGAGTGTTCACTGTTCTGGAAGGTGAAGGCATACCAATTCCTGTTTAATTCCACTAGTTTTGGTGAGTATTTGAGCTCGGCCTGCCAAGCATCATGCATCCAATCTCGGGTGGTTTTTACAATGAAGACCCTGCCATTCACTCTCCCAACAATTGTTTGGCTTGCCATAAGTGTGACGTGGCTGAACTCCACGTCTTCACCGAGAGCTAGGTTTCCAATTTTCCCTTTTTTCTTTAAGCTTTTCCTTTTCAACCTAGGCATTGTTTCTCTGTCTCTGACAACTCCTTCCGAAGATTTAAGTGCTTCTTAGTGTGTTCTTTGGTGGAGAAAGACTGTTCAAAGCCACTATACTCATTTGGTTCTAGCCGGGCAGAGATAAAACCCTTGCAAGAGGAGAAAGGGACCGTAGATGGTCCCGACTCAGAAGAGACCAGGGGGTCAGTACCTTCGCTAGAGGGGTGGCCCAGGCAGGTGAGTTCCGGAGAAGTGAGACCTCCTGTTATGGAGTTTACCAACTCTAGGTCAGTAGCTTGAGGTGGACTTAGTGGGGGGAGAGCACATGCAAGAGTGATTGTGGGCTTGGTCACCCACGGTTCTGGAAAATATCCGAACAATAGTCCATCTATAAGAGTGGGTAGCTGGGGGGAAAAGGGTTCGGCCTGGGGAGGAGTGGAAAGGAAGTCACTAGAGTTTTCCAGCTGTATGGGAGGTCCTCCATCTTCCAAGAAATCTGCTGCCACGATGTCTGTCATAACTGTCTCCATACCGTTAGTGAAATGCGCGGTGACCGGAAGGTGTTCTAAGGTCGGGAGGGAAGGGGTAGATCACCAGGGAAGGGGAGGGGGGAAGGGTCAGACCGGGAATAGGAAGGAGCGGAGTTTAACCGCAGGCGAAGGAGAGGGACAAAAGAAACCGCAACCACGTGCGGGAAGTTCTCTCCATCATGTGCTTTGAATATGCTTTGCACATACTTCGCCTCCCTTACCCCCTACACTTGGCCTAATCATCACAAAAAGGGTAAATTATTGTAATCTAATCTTAAGGCTTGTTTGTTTGACCTTGGATCGAGACCACCGATTTTCACTCCGAAGACAAAATTTTCCTATGTAAAACCTATGATGTGGTTGCTTGAGACTCTTTTCAACGTAACTTGGGATATCTAAAGATAAATTAAAAGGCATAAGACCTTGGTTGTATGGGTAAATCAAAATAAAACATAAGTTAAGGCAAATATCAACATCAACTTTAAAAAACTAGTACTAAATTTTAAATACAAATAAAAAGGAGAGACATTAAGTGCATTGAAGGATCAAAAGTGACATCCTATAATTGTTTCCATTAGGTGAACATATCTGGCGAATATCACTGATTCTCTCCATTATTTTGAGGTAGTTTTGGTGATGAGCATTAGGGGATTATCACCTAGTTTGGTCACAAAAATAGGAATTGATGACATGCCTAGAAAGATTGTTGCTAATTTAGTTTCAAAAACATTAATTAGCAATGATTCTAAAAGTTCAGTGACTATTTTAGTCACCAAAATGACTTTAATGGTTTTATTTTTGGGAGCTTTATAGCCTTTCCAAACCCTAAGTGGATGTAAGGTGCCATACTATGTACTGTGTCTTTAATAAGATATTGGTCCATAGTAACATATAAGTTACAATTAATAGGGGTATAATCTACAAGGGACTTGTCATTGTGTCTTTAATTACCAAATGAGATGGCCCTGTTGATACTCACAACAACACTGAGAGGGGGGGTGAACAATATTGCATTAACCTTCTGTATTTTTCTTTCCTTTCAACCAGTTAAGGTATTTACAAATGCACACTTAATGAAAGATACAAGAATAAATCAAAATAGCACAGTGAACACAATACACAAATATTTTTACATGGAAACCCAATGCAGGAAAAACCACATAACCTCTTCTTTATGTTCTTCTTACAAGCACCAACTTACAAGTTATAAATTTTCAGCTCAACTAGCACCCACCTGTCACAAATAATGAGGACACTAATCCTCTCAAGCACCAACCTGTCACTGATAATGAGGACACCAATCCTCTCAGGCACCAACCCGTTACAAAAATTAGGACACCAATCCTTTATGAGCTTTGACTCACCCTAGTACCACCCTACCACCCTAAACTTAGAAAAATATGTTACATCACTAAATCTTTCAACACATCCTGACAAATTTACATTTTTTTTTCTATGAATGGTTACAATATCATCTACCACTTTACTTCACACACACATCCATGGTCATATCACATCCATACTTATACTAATTTTCATGAGTTCACCTTCATGTATGTGAACGTGTAACAGTTACAATGTGGACAAAATTTGACCACATCAAAATCCTGTCAGTTACAATTTTGTCTAAATAAAGTATGACTGTTATATTGTGGACAAATTTTGACCATATCAAAATCCCGTCAGTTACAATTTTGTCTAAATAAAGTATGGGGGTGCATGATTGTTACATTGTGGAAAAACTTTGACTAAATCAAATGGACCAAGTCTTCCTACAACTATGCTGTAGATTATCCGAGCATCTCCTAAATAATGACACAATAATTTCATTTTGGTCTACAAAGCATCCACTGCGTGGATAAAACCAAAGAGAAATATTCAATGTCACAAGTCTCCATCCTGTCGCACTTGTCCTGTAGTGTGCTTATTGAATCTCCCCATCATACTGTAAGTTCCCTTGGTGACTCGTTTTGTCGCAATCTACTTCTAACTTCATCTCGTCACACTCCACTACACCACTCATCGCATTGGCTCAAGGCACCTTGCATATTTTCATCTGCGTGATTTTCCACACACTCTGTCACAACTCACTCTGTCACTTGCTCAAAACATCATCGTGTTGCGGCATAAAAATATGCTAAGTCATTCTACAATCACGGAAAAGGGAATTTGTCACATTCCACTTCACTTATGAATTGTGTCATAGGTTATCCTCCTATTCTGCATGCACTCCTGGAAGACTCAATCACTTATGTGATTTATTTTGTGTCATTGATCCCTTCATCCTTCAATCCTTCTGTGCACTTATGTTTTCAACCTTTCATGATTACTTCTAGGAGTTCCATTTCATGTGGATATGTAATAGTATAGTAGAAAGAATCCTTCTACAAACTTGATCTGCAAGCCTTCTGCACACTTCATCTGCTTATGCGCCAACTTTGCACCATAATGTATGTGCACACTTCAAGCCTTTCGCGCACTTCCTCTTCTTGTGCACCATGTTCACATCAATGAAAAAATATGATCAACAAACTCCCCCTTTGTCATTGATGGAAAATATTATTGTTGAGTTGCTCCCCCTATCAGTGTGTTCCTCTGGCCTTCACTCTGCCTTGCTGTATGATCCTTTTTGTTGCAATTGTATGTTTCCTCCCCTTTGACATCAATGAAAAAAGGAACAATACTTATGATTATGCACATCCTGAGAGTGACTCCCCCTATCAGAATGATGTATTTCTTACTGCTCAATTTTTTGTGCTAGTCCCCATGAGGCTAGGCATGTTATCAACATCCTCTAACCTATCATGTATATTCATGCACCAGAATGAGGAGTGGGAAGGAATCCAAACTTCTCTCTGAGGTATTCAAAGGATTCCCTAGGTAATGGATTTGTAAATATATCTGCAATATGCTCTTTAGAAGGAACATATTCTACTTTAACCACCAAATCCTAAACTTGTTCTTTGAGAAGGTGATACTTGATGGGGATATGCTTAGTTTTAGAGTGTTGAACATGATTTTTGGAGAGATTAATAACAATTTAATTGTCACACATGATAGAAACATGTTTATCACAAGAAACTTGAATATCCTTGAGATTTTTCTTTATCCACAACACTTGCGTATAGTAGGATGCTACAACTATATACTCTGCTTCAGCTGTAGAAAGAGAAATGGAAGTTTTTTTCTTGTTGAGCCATGATACTAAACAACTACCAAGGAAGAATGCACCTCCACTAGTGATTTTTCTATCATCAATACTTCATTCCTAATCTACATCTGTATAAGATTTAAGAACGAGGTCTGTGTTTTTTCGATACCACAATCCATAATAAATAGTTCCTTGCAAATACCTAAATATTATTTTGACTGCAAGAGCACGTGTTTCCTTAGGATTGTCTTGAAATCTACATACCAGACCCATTGCTTGTATGATGCCAGTCCTTGAAGCTATGAGATAAAGTAAACTACCTATCATAGACATGTATATGGCCTGATCTACTTGTGGAGCGTCATCATCCTTTTTGAGTTTACAACTGGTAATCATTGGAGTGCTTACTCATGCACAATTTTCCATGCCAAATTTCTTCAATATTTCTTTGAGATATTTACCTTGAGAAATGAAAATTCCCTTCTCTGATTGATGAATCTGTAACCCAATAAAGAAGGAGAGTTCTCCTAACATGGACATCTCAAACTCTTGCTGCATTGCAGCTACAAACTTCTTACTCATTAATTCAATATTGTTGCCAAAAATAATATCATCAACATACACCACAATAATTAACAGATCATTACCTTCAACCTTGATGTGTAAATTGATATCAACATTTCCATTTTTGAATCCTTGCTGGTGAAAATACATGTCCAATCTATAATACCAAGCTCTTGGAGCTTGTTTTATCCCATACAGGAATTTCTTTAGTCAGAAGAAATAATTATTTATGTCAGTAAGAAGAAAACCTTAGGTTGTTCCACTTAAACTTCTTCCTCAAGGTCACCATTTAAAAATGATGATTTGACATCCATTTGGTAAAGTTTGAATTTTTTGTAGCATTCAAAAGCCAAAAACATCCTGATAGCTTCAGTTCTTGCAACAAGAGAAAACGTTTCTTCAAAGTCCACTCCCTCAACTTGAGCATACCCTTTGCATACTAATCTGGCCTTGTTTTTGACTATCTATCCATCTTCATTTAGCTTGTTTATGTATACCCATTTAGTTCCAATTACATTCTTGTGATTTTGTCTTGGAACAAGATCCTAAGTATTATTTTTCTCTATTTGGTCTAGTTCTTCATTCATGTCTTTGACGCAGTGATCATCCTGGCTTGCTTACACAAAGTTTTGGGGTTCAATCATGGATAGTAGTGCAAAATTTGTAGGGGTATATGTATCTATAAGTTTTCTTCTGGTTTGTACACATGTTTCCTTATTTCTAAGAATCTAATTTTTGGATGATATTTTTGAACATACCTTGATGGGGTCTTTAGCTATGATGTTTCCATTCTCTCTTCTTCTCATGAATCCTTTTGTTCTTGTTTCTTTCCATTCCATCATTTTGTAAATCGTTGTTGATTGGTTCATCATATTACTCATTATGGTGTTGATATCTTATTGAATGAAGTTGTCTCTCATCTACCTTTACATCTATGCTCTCAATTATCTTATGGAGCCTTTTGTTATAGCACTTGTATCCTTTACTTCTAGAGAAGTATCCTAGCATAATTCCTTCATCAGCTCTGGAATCAAACTTACCTAAGTTGTCTTCATTTCTTTTAATGTAGCATTTTCTTCCAAAAATTTTGAAGTGCTTTATTGATGCTAATATGCCATGCCATAGCACATAGGGTGTTTTATCACTATTTACTCTTATGTGGGCCTCATTGAGAATGTTGACAATAGTTTGAACAACCTTTGCCCAAAAGGTTCTGGGTATTTCTAATTCATCAATCATGGCCCTGGCCATTTCTTGAACTGTTCTATTCATCCTTTCCACTTCTGCATTCTACTGAGGGGTTCTAGAAATAAAAAATTGTCTCTTGATCCCATGTTTTTCAAAAATACTGTTGAATTTATCAGATATTAATTCTCCTTGTTGGTTCTTGATTATGGAAGAAAGCGAAGATCAAGGAAGAAAAGGTCAAACACAAATTGCACAGGAGACACAGTGACTGTCACTGGGTCAAAGTAAGAAAAAGAGCAAAAAATCCGGAGCGAAGTATGGAAAAGCAAGCCGTTGGATGAGGAGATCGAGGATGAAAGATCAACAAGGAAGATGGATTGAGGAAAACTCAACAAGCAAAGAAAGCCACCATTGGGTGCTTTGGAACACTACACGAGAAGGGAGGAAAGATAGGCTGGCGAAGCCTTGAAAAGGCGGGTCAAGTTGACCAAGGGTTTTAGACACATAGGGTTTTGGGTAATTAGGGTTTTGACACCTAGGTTTCGACCTAAGGCCATCGGTGAGGGACTAGAATGTATAAATAGAGGTCGCAAGGACCTAGGTCGAGTCGGTACTAGTGTTGGGTATTGATATTGATTATTGTTGGTTGAGAGATTATTGTACTATGAGAGAGAGGAGTGTTGAGAGGGAGAGCCTTCTAGTATTGTAAGATCTTCACCTGGGTGCGAAGATCAAGTCCTGCAACTGGGTGCGTAGGAAGGTGGGAGACAGAAAGAAAAAGAGAGAAGATCTACTGACTAAGAGCACAGATCAGAACTGTAAGCTTTATCTTAATATATCATAAGCACAGTTTTGTGGATGCAGCCCCAGAGAGATGGTGAACCAAATATATATTGTGTTGTATGTGTGATTGATGCCTGGATCTCTGTCATTGTTATACTGGTATTCACATTATTGTGTTAGATCAGATTTATAGCCGCGCAGAGTAGATCTAGTTGATAAGAGATATATGAATGCTGCATTATTGTTGTATTAGTTCCACTTGATATTCCCTTGGTTGTAGACATCTCTGTCATGCAACCCCCCTCTTAGCTGCTTCGGGTGAGGCTACATCTGCTTCCCAGGTGTTGCCGAAAGGGCCAGTAGCTAGGGCTTGTTAGTGCACTCTTGGAGTGAACCCTGGGTCTTCCCCTATGCCAACAAATGGTTCTGTTGCTGGGACCAGAATCTGTGTAAGGGAATGCCAAGGTGGTTCCCATTGAAGATAGAGATTCAGAAGTGGATAGAGGATCAAGAGAGGGACTTCGTTGAAGCCCAGAACAAGAACTCTAAACTGAGTACTGAATATTGGCTAGAAAGATACATCTTCACCGACATTCATGAGATATTCTTTGGAGGAATCCATCATGAGTTGTTTGAGTGGTTAGCTAGGTTAGTCAATACCCAGTTCGAGATCAGATCTAAACCTCCTGTGGTATGGATGTCAGAGTTGATTAAGAAGGTTAAGAGAGTCGAAAACGTTGTATCAAGAGCTGTAGATCACTGGTTCGATAGTGCCATTGGAGGGTATATCACCAAATTTGTTGTTGACAGGGTAGAATCATATAGCCAAGCCGAGAGATACTTTTTCAAAGGACCCAGAGGAAAATTTTTGCACTTTCTGAAGCTGAGAATCAAGATGTTGTTGCATGAAAATAACGTCTTGAAGATACAGTAGATTGGCTGGACCTGAAAAGGATAATGTTTAGAAATTCAAACAGTGACAACAACACAGAAGCTGGACATATGCGCAGTGGAAGAGTATTCAAAGGGGTTCACCTTGAGAACCTATTTAAGAAAAACTACGGAGAAGAGGGTTTCTACAGTGGAGAAGAGGTAGATCTAACTGACGAAGAACATTCGGAACCCACCAGAACAGAAGAAGGGGAAGCTGAAGAACTTTTCCAAAGCGAGCTAGAAACCTTAGGAACTGTGCATATTACTGAAGTAAGTAACATTAACCCTCCTGTTGTTTCAATAGCACCAAGCAACCAGAATAGCCAGAACCACCAGAGTCTTTAGAGTGCTGTTACTAGCAACTCAACCTATACTCAGACATGAAGCCTAGGGAACTCTATGGAAGATGAGATGAGGCTCCCTATATTCATGGGAGATGGATCTGAGGATCCCGATCAACACTGGTTCTTGTGTGAGGCCATGTGGAATATTAAAAGTATCACCGAAGAAGCCATCAAGAAAACTAGTTCAACACTATGCTAAGGGACTGCGCATTGAGATGGTACATGAAACTTGTCCAAGGACTGGTGCAGCCTAAGCCACTGAATGAGGTCCAGAATGTGTTGATTGCATAATTTAAGAAACACAAGTTGGGGTCACAATGTATTATAGAGCTAAAAGAGATCAAGCAAAAGGTAGCAGAACCTGTTTGGGAGTTCGACCAAAGATTCAAGACCCTAACATGCTGATTAACTTTTCAGATCCTTGATGAACAGAACAAAGAATGGTTCATCACGGCACTGTTACCACATATCAGAGTCCCTCTTATGCAATAGAAGATTGCATCATAGGCAGAAGCTTTGGAGATCACCATGAATCTTGAATCAACACCTATGGGAGAATCTAGCTCAGGCATGAGCCAAATCTTGAGCCAGCTAACTAGTTTGTCTCTACAGGTTGAGGATACAAGGAAGGACAAGGGGAAGGACAAAAGAGAAGATATCTGGTGTGTAAGATGCAGATCCGAAGGTCATGATAAGGAACACTGTCCCTTATTTCATGAGTATTTTTCCTCGGGAGCGTCGATCCCCTTGA
>JASDQU010211723.1:0-18578 GCA_032191745.1 Picea mariana | reverse complement strand
AGACCTCTCTTTGATTATGCTCTGTGATGTTAATAGGGTTAATGAACTAATGCATGTTTCTTCCTAAGAATTAACAGAATACTTTGTGAAGTGTTATTATCACATATTTGTGTCCCAACTTGGTTGCAGATGTTGGGTATGTGTTATATTCTTTGCACGAGTAGTAGTGTCTGAGCATATGCGTCGGGTGTGCAGGTGGGTTAGAGGGGGGGGCGCTAGGCCCCCCCTTGGGGGGTGCAAGGGGGTGGATCCCCCCGCGTGGGGGTCTGGAGGAAGCGACCCCAGAATTTTTTTTCTGCCTCGGGAAATGTGACACCTACCTTGGGAAACATGTCATGTATTTAGGTGGTTTTTTTTCGGCATATGGTTTTTTGCCCATGGTTTTCTATTTCCAGTTAAGGAATTAGGGTTTTGGACTAATCCAGGTCATTGGGTTAGGGTTTTGGATGCCGTTGTCTCCTATATGTATATTGTATTGTAAACAATGTAACACAAGGAATGAATATAATATATGTTGGTTTTCCCAGTTTGGGTTTCCAGGGGAAAAATCTATGTGTAATGTTTGTATTTTCCATTGTATCTTTTCTGTTCTTTTCTGAATATCTGTTTACAGTATACATTGTACAAGGTTAGAATTTACAGCAAACACCTGCGTCCTGTAGCCCCCCCTTCTTCTACCTCAGGTGAGAGTTTGCCTACTTCGCAGGTGTTGCCGAAAGGGTCGGTAGTTGGGTTTTTGTTGGTGCATTGTTAACCGTTGAAACCTGGGTCTATCCCTGTGCCAACAGGATGATATATTATTTTCTGTGGACTAATGAATCTTGAATGTTGCTTGTGTATATGAACCCTTTCCTAACCCCTTTAGCGATGAGGTATTAGATCAAGTAGTGGGAAATGAGGCATATTCCTTTACAGATGGGTTCTTTGGATATCATCATGTTTGAATAACCGATGAATATAAAAAGAAGACTAATTTTACTAGTGAGAGGGGATCATTTGCCTACAACGTTATGCCTTTCAGGCTTAAGAATTCCTCGATAGTATTTTCTCGGATCATGATCGCAACATTCCACTATTTCATTCATCAGTTCCTTGAGGTATACCTAGATGATTGGACTATATATATCTTACTTAAAGTGCACATTGGGCTATTAATATTGATGTTGGACTTCTATATATAGTTACATATTTCCCTTAATATGAGAAAATGTATTTTCTATGTACCATTTGGAAATATGTTATGGCATATTGTTTATCGGGAAGGAATGTTAAACGATCCTGCAAAAATTCTAGTTATTATCAATATGCCTCCTCCTACCATTGTCAAGTAATTGTGCACGACCTTGGGCCATACTGGTTATTATCATCAATTTATCATGGGTTACGTGAGCATAACAACACCTTTGGAACAACTTCTCAATAAATCTGAAGGGTTTTTTTGGAATCGAGACTGTGATAAAGCATTCGACCTGCTAAAACAGAAATTGAGCACTACACCCATTCTAAATTATCCTAACTAGAAATTTTAATTTCATGTCCATATCGATGCCTCTTTAGTTGCGTTCGCTGCCATTCTTGTGCAACCAGGGGAAGGAAATTTGGACCATCCTATATACTTTTCTAGTCGCAAACTTTATCAAGATAACGAAATTACACCCCAACCGAAAGGTAAGGCTTGGCTATAGTGTATTCTTTACAAACTTTTAGGCATTATTTACTTGGAATTCATTTTAATTTTTTACTAACCATTCTTCTTTGAAGTATTTGGTGAACAAAACCATGTTAGAAGGTTGCATTTCTAGGTGGTTTCTATTGTTTCAGGAGTTCTCTTTTGAGATCATTATTAAGCCTCGCAAGTTAAATCTCAGGCTAGATCACTTATCTAGTCTATAATCTAGAGAAAGTGGTGCACCTGAAGATGAACAGCTCCCAGATGTCGATATGTTTTGTATTGAGGACATTCTTGATTATTTGTCAGACATTTCCCTATTTTTTACTATTGGTACTACGCCAACAGGATATTTCGCAACACAAAAGAGACACCTAGTGGTTTGTGAAGAATATTATCAATTGATTGTGGGGAAACTCTACAAATTGGGATTGGATAATATCTTGTGGCACTATGTTCTTGACCATGAACAACCTGATATTCCATGGAAATGTCACAGAGGAGTTGCAGGAGGATACATTGGAGGAAAGGCAACTGCTAGAAATATCTTACAGGCAGGACTATGGTGGCATGTAGTATTTAAATATGCTTGGGTCTGCAATGTAGGTTAAAGAGTGGGAAAAACATTATGTCGTGATGAGTTTCCTCTACACCATGTTCACGCACTACAAGCTTTTGAAAAATGGGTTGTTGATTTGATCAGTCTGATAAATCCTATAGCTAAGCATTCCAAGGCCAAATACATAATTAATGTAATTAACTACCTGACGTGTTGGGCTGAAGAAGAGGTTTTTCGGGATTGTTCTATGGCCACCAGAGCACAGTTTCATTTTTAGAATGTTATTACCAGGTTCGGTTGTCCTTGCAGCTTGACCAATGACTAAGGAGCCTACTTTCTCAGTGAAACTATAGCGACACCTACCAAAGAATTTTTTATTCACCATCAAAAGAGAGATCCTTATCATCTGCAAGCTAGCGAAATAGTGGAATCCTTTAATAAAATATTGGAGAGGGGGTTTACTAAGTTTTGTTGCACAAATCATGATGATTAGGATGAGCAGGTTCCAGTTGTGTTATGGGCGTACCAGAGTAACACAAATTGATTAAATAGGTACATCCCATTCCAACTAATATATGGCCAAGATGAAGTTGTGCCAAATGAGTTTCTCACCCCAAGTCTATTCATTACACAAGCTACCAAGATGATCGAGTGTGAATCCATTGTTGTGTAGTTGGAGGAATCACTAGAACTTGGAGAAGAGAGGTTCATATCATATTTTCATCAAACTATGGAGAAATCTTCGAAAAAGGCCTGGAATGATCGGCATATAAAGTGTAATTCATTTTCACAAGGTTATTTCTTGCTCTTGTATGATAGCAAGTATCAAAAAAATTCTGGCAAGCTCCAAATGCATTGTCTTGGTCCTTTAATAGTTGCATAAATCCAAAAATCTGGAGCTGTCAAATTAGTGCAAATCAATGGAGTTATTTGACATGGTAGAGTGAATGGCACACTCTTGAAGCCCTATATATATGTTGCATAATTACAGTTTCATTATGCTCCTAGTTCCTGGAGTGGGTAAGTAAGTAGAATTTCCATTTTTACATCTATTTACTTTCTATCTATACATGGTGACATGTTATGTGTTTACGTTTCTTGGTGCTTCATTTTCCTATCCAAGTCACCCATCCCAAATGTTCAGTTTGTGGTTGGGGAGGTCGCAGTCACATCCTCTCATACTTAATGTTGCTGAAATTCGAATCTTGTGCTCTTGTGTCATCATGTGGGTCGTTAAAAGTTGTTAGTACCTTTTTACCCATAATTACGTCTTTGTTGTCATCATCACTTAAAGTTTGAAAATTGTCTACCTTTTTATGGTTAACCACTCACATGCTCATTACTTTCTTGAGTTGATTTACTATCCTGTTACCAAATTTTTGGTTATGAATTTAGCTACCCAAATCACATCATGGATTTTGTCGCCTTCGACGGATTGAGTCGGCATTAATACCCAATATTTTCACCCTGTAGTATTCAATGCATGGTCATCTCGGCATAGTCCACATATCTCTTATAAACACATATTTGGTCGGTGAATTCATATATTTTCTTACTCTTGCACTTTTGTAGAATCATTCTTAGATCCTCTTGAGAACTTTGTAATCCCAAGTCCAAGACTTTACACCCCTGTGTTATTTTTTTACCATCATCGACTTGTACTAATGGTTTGTATAGTTGGTTGAGGGGCCATCCGAACCATTTTTCCAGTAGAGTTCATTGATCCATGATTCGTTGTTCAAGGATATATGTAGGGAAAGGTCGAACAAACTATGTTGGTCGACCTTGATTTTACCGATGTTTCTGAATTTCCCCACATGGCTACTAATGATTTCATGGATTTCACTACATTTTCTGACAGAGAGTTCTAGTGGCAGTGGAATCCTGATTATATTCCCCTATGGGATTCTACTTTGTTGTGTCTCTGTGACATGTCAGTATTTAGTACTACCGGAGAAGCGACACAATCTCCACCAAATTCTTGATCAGTAGAGTGCACAACAGTTCCATGTGGCTAGAACATGCCTACCCAATCCATGTAGAGGACATCCACATTCTCATCAGGTTTTCCATGCAAGGCTAGGATGTCACCAAAGGTTTTCAAGGCTCAAAGAAGCATGATAAAAATAATGGGGAGTTGAGCCTGTATGAAAAATATGGCACACACCATGGAGGTCAAGGAGCACACATTGCATTGATTAATGATGAGAAGGTTTGTATGGCTTGTTATCTAATTGTGGGGAAAGTGATGCATAAGTAAATGAAGGGCGAGTGTACTTTGGACACCATCACAGAGGCAGAATTCAGTAAGAATGGTGCCCCTATGAACTGGTGTAAATATCTGCTCACTGAATTGTTCCATGCTTGTGTCGATGTGCATGACCAACCAGGCTATTTTATCTATGGATACTTTCTTGTCACCTTCACCATGTGGAAGTAGAAACTTCCACGAGGATGCAACATTGCTTGCAATACAGATGGTTGCATCACCAAGCTCTTTGACCCATGGTATTTTCTCCTTTATCTACCAATGAGGCTGCTCATAATTCCACCTTTGCATGATAGTATGATGATATCATTGTCATAATGCAGCGGCCCCAAATTCCACAAGCGTTACTTAATAGGCATACCCATAATATATGGTTCAGAATGATCCATGATCATACATTTGTGCGGCCTCTGGGGGCATACCTATCTCTTTTTAATATGCATCCATTACCATTTTACTTGGATGAAGTTGGGATCGATAAATAAGTCACCTCGTGTCCTGGGGTCATTGTAGAAAAGAAGAATATCAATGTCTCTTATGTGATTCCCTCCATTTCACAAAGGTTTTCCCCAGTGGAGACATCGAATGTCGGCCCTAGCATGAGAAAGAGAACCCAGACACCTACCAATTCATAGGATGATCCATAGGAATCCAAAGAGGAAGTGTTTCTCGGTGGCACACTTCATATTTTGTTCACTTCCATTTCCAACGATGCTACGATCTCAGGTAAGAAATTGTGGGATGTTCTGATTTTTGTTCTTCCTCAAAATAAGTCCCATACCAAATCCCCATCACATTCCATCGATGATACTGTCATCACTAAGGCTACCCCCCTTTCCTCCCTCCCATTGCAAAGTTACATTGCCCCAATTTTCATGCATCCCAACCCCCATCCAATGCATACCACACCACCCCGAACGTGCTCTAAAATTTTTACCTCATTCACTTCCCCATCCAAAACCCCCATCATCAATATCCTTGATGACCCTCCCAAATATCACCAACCTTCCACTATTGTTGATGAATCCAACCTTCTATAGAATGGTGGGTCCACCATCATTGTGCATATGCCTCCAATATCCCCACTCCATACTCATTTTGATACACTTGCACCTGACCCTACAACTCAACCCACTACAACTACTCGTCCACTCCCTTCCACTTCTCCCCATATCTCGGAACTTCCAGTCCTCCAGCCCTCGACTCTTGAAATGGTCAATCATCTACAACCTGAGATAAGGTTTGCTCGATGCTCGGGTTTGCTCGATGCCCAATATGATACTTAGTCATCACAGGGAAATAATTATGTCAAGGACCATATTGCACCTTTGCTACAAACTCCTCAACAATAGCGAGTTATCTTGGAACTATGCTTAGAGTAGATAGAGATGTTGAAAACACTTCCACCATAGGTCACCAATTGACTTATGTGGAGTCTCAGAGAGAACTCACCTACACCAGAGGGTGTTGATACCCCGATATTTTTAGAGCACTCTATTGCAAGTGGTTAGTCGTTTTTTCTGCGACCGCCTTGGGATTATGTTTCCATCACTGGAGAATTGTCCACATGGGATACACCACATATTCTACACTTTATCCGGGCCTCAACTGATCATCTAGAACATAGGATCACAAAATCCAAACAGGTCAATCAATCCCTCACACATCAAATGGAATCCTTATGTGAAGTTGTCACTAAAGCCATTGCTTTCAAAGAAATTGAGAAGACCTTGCAGTTACAGGTCGAATCCACTGTTGCATCCATTTTCTACAAGTTTTCTCAAGTCAAGCCATATTTCCTCTAAGTATTTCCTTAACTTCCACAACATATCGCAACAGTTGCGCCACCTAACTGAGTTGACCTTATTATCGGTGCATGGTCCCATTTGGTCACCAAACAGATACTTTGCAATAGGAGGTAGCCACGTATAAATTACTAGACAAGGAGAAACCCAAAAATCTCCTCCAAAATATCACATATAGAGTTGAAAAAGGTACCAATGTTAAATCCTTGTTGCATGCCTAAGCCAAGGAATGTCATCATCTCTTTGATATAGTCACAGACTGGGTTAGGTTGTTGTAATAACACAGTAAGAATGTCGAAGAGTTGTGGACGTGTTGGGTTGTTATATTCTTTGCAGTGAAAGGCTAGTTGAGGTGGATCGACTGACAATCAATTTCAAATATATCGACAGCAAGTTGAAGTTCGAGGTGGTTTGATCGAGTAAAGTCTAAGTTGAATATATAGATAGCAATTCAAATGTGGAGGTGGTTCAACTGGGTAAATTTGAATTCGAAGATATCGACAGCAAGTCGAAGAGTTCAACTGACAAGAGGTCGACAGGCGGGCGTGTGGCAACCAAATGAAGTTCGACTCATATTCAATTGGTAATCTGACTTGGCATTCGACTGTAACAGAATCCTGAGATTCACAGGATTTGTATCCAATGATTTGCGTGGATATGTAACTGTTTTTGGGTGATTTTCGTTAGGGTTTTTCCTACTATAAAGACTATAAAGAAGTGTGTTTTAATGTTGTAAAATCTAATCAATAATCATAGAATATCCAATCTTTAAAGGTTGTTCGTCATGCAGATGTAAGTCAAATTTTCTACGGGATTTTTCTTGTGTAAATCAAAAGGGTATGATGTCAATTGTGTGTTAGGTGTAGACCAAGGTTAAGCATGTAACCTTTTTTTATGAATGAATAAAACAACAAGAGATAAAGATGATCAAGGAATGCTAGCTTTCTGTTTGGGTTCCATGGTAAAATATATGTGTATGGTGTGTTTGCTTTGTCATTTAATTTCTTGTTTAAATATTTATTCCCCTCTTCTACTAGGTTTAGTGTGGAAGTGTTCCTCATGTGTTATCAGATCTTGGCTTAACAATATTGTATCTGAGCTAAACCCTAGGTTCAGTAAGAGTTGGAATTCATAAAATTTTGAAGATTTTGTTAAATAATGGCGAGCAGCTCGAGAATAGAGATTAAAAAATTCAATGGCCAAAATTTTGAGCTTTGGAAGCTTAAAATTGAAGATCTCCCTGTAGATTGAGAATGATGGGAAGCAGTTTGTCCAAGTACCATTCTGAAATGTATGCTGACGGAAGAATGGGAGAAAATCAAGAGAAGGGAAAGGAAAACGAGTTGAAATTTCCTTATAGATTGGGTATTGTTGAATGTCTCGGGTGAATATTTGGCCAAGAAACTGTGGGACAAGTAGGGAATCTTGTACCAGTCGAAATCCCTAGTAAATAAGTTGTTTCTCAGAAATAAAATATATCTTATAAGGATGAGTGAATATAGTTTGGTGACTAATAATTTAAATGTAAAATAATACCATTATAAGCCAGTTATCTTCTGTGGATATTAAAATCACTGAGAAGGAGAAATGTATTATCCTATTATGTTTTTTTCCAAACTCCTAGGATAGATTAGTCATGGCTATAGGGAGAAATTCAAACACATTAGCTCTAGAATGCATGGTTTCATATCTACTGTCAGAATAAATGAGAAGGAATAGCATGGAAGGATTGACCAAAGATGCATTAGTGGTGAGAGGTCGACCAATTGACAGAGATAAAGGCAAATTCTCTGTATTAAGTCTAATTCAAAGGGTAGATCTAAATCCTATGTTCATTCGATGAGAAGATGTTGGAAATATGGTAAACTTGGGCATTACAAAAGAGATTGCAATTCGAAGGAAATGGAATTTAGTACAGGATCTGACAAGAAGAAGATGACTGAAAGAAAGACGACTCTATATAAGGGAGGGATGTGTACCTGGCGTCGACTAGTACACAGTCGGATCACATTTTTTGGTTGAATGACTCAAGAGAATTCTATCATATTACACCACATAGAGAATGGTTCTATGAATATGAATGATATGAAGGAGGAGACGTGTTCTTGGGGGACGAATCAAGAACCAGAATCGTCAGACAAGGAAGAGTTCGACAAATACTGTAGTATGGGAGGAGTAGAACCCTTCCAGGTGTGCTAAAAATTCTAGGTTTGGAAAGAAACTTTATATATGTAAGAAATATGAGTGATTCAAGAGTGCACACTCTATTTCAAAAGGATACTTGCAAGATGGTCAGAGGTGTGATGGTCTTAATGAAAGCAGTTAGGATTGGAACCCTATACAATTTATTAGGGAATGTCAACTCAAATGGATGCAACAACATCACAATTCCTGAAGTCGACTTGAATTCAACTTGACTTGACTTGAATCAAGCTGAGTCGATTCAAATCGACTCAACAAGTGATTGTAAATTCGACCTGACCATGCTGTGGCATGAGAGGATGCGACATATTGGAAAAAAATGACTTCAAGCTATGTATAAAAAAGGTATGGTCAATGATTTTCCTAAATGTAATTTAGAAGTCGACTTTTGTAAACATTTAATATATGAAAAACAAAGTCGAGTGATGTTTCCATCTACAGAAACAAGGGAAAAGGGGATTATAGAGTTGGTTCATAGTGATGTGTTTGGCTCTGTTTCGGTGCCTTCACTTGGTGGATCCTTGTATTATGTCTCCTTCATAGATGATTTTTCCAAGAATACATGGATATATTTACTAAGAAATAAAGAAGAGGTTTTCAAGAAATTCAAAGAGCTTCAATCTCTTGTAAAAAACCAAACAGATAAGAAGATTAAGTTGTTGAGAACTGACAACGATGGTGTATTATCTGGAAAGGAATTTGATTAGTTTTGAAAGTAGTGTGGCATAGCATGCGAAAATACCACACCATACACCCCAAATAAAAATGGAGTTTCTAAAAGATTGAACGGAAAATTGATGGACAATGCAAGCAGCATGATCTGTGGTAGTGGGATCGCACAAGAATTCTGGGCAGAGGAAGTCGACATTGCAAAATATCTAGTGAATATGTCTCCTTCGTCAGTGGTAATCAACATGAATCCACATGAGGTATGGTCTGGTAAGAATCCTTCAGTTTCACATCTCAATTTATTTGGTTGTGAGGCATTTGTGCATATTCCCAAGGAAAAGAGGAGAAAGTTAGACAAGATGGAAGTCGAGTGTATTTTCATTGGATACAAAGAAGGAATGAAAGGATATAATATCTAGTATCCTACATCAAGGAAACTAGTGTACATTTGATATGTGTCCTTCAGAGAAGTCGAAAGGAAGAATGAGACTGAAGAAATGGCTCAAAAAGAGAATAATCCAGAAAAGGTGCAGTTTGAACTGAGGAATAAAGAAGATGATTTAGATGAGTCAACTGAACAAGAAAAAGAGGTGGAAAATTTGACCCTGGTTGTAAGGAGGTCAGAATGAGTAAGAAAACTAGTTGAAAGGTATATTCTACCCAAATTTGCTTCTGCATTTGTGTTAACTACCACCGACAATGAGCCCAAGTCGTTCGGGTAGGCAGTCAACTCAGTAGAGGGAAAACTCTGGAAGGACACCATGGTCGAAGAGATGGAATCCTTGCACAAGAATGAAACATGGTAATTAGTCAAAATACCTAGTGGAAGAAATTTTGTCGATAGAAAATGGGTATTCAAGAAGAAGATGAACACAGTAGGTCAAGTCGAGAAATTCAAAGCTCGACTACTAGTGAAAGGATATTCCCAATTCAAAGGAGTCAACTTTAGTGAGATTTTTTCCCCTACTGCAAAATTAAACTCCATTAGAGTACCAATGTCTCTAGCTACAACATTTGATCTGGAAATAGAATAGATGGATGTAAAGACAATGTTCCTACATGGGGACCTAGAAGAAGAATGCTACATGAAATAGCCTGAAGGATTTGTAGTAAAGGGAAAGAAAGTTTTGGTGTGTAAACTAAAAAGATCCATTTATGGTCTAAAGCAATCACCAAGGATGTGGTACCAAAAGTTCAACACATACATCCTTAGTTTGGGGTTTGTGAGAAACAAAGTTGATCACTACATATATTCCAAAGAAGAAGGTGGGTGTTTCATATATGTAGCAATTGTATGTCGACAACATGTTGCTAATTGGAAACAGCATGAACAAAATAAAGGAGGTGAAGAAGAAACTATCCTCCAAGTTTGACATGAAGGATCTTCATGCAACTAACTTCTTATGGGAATAGATATCAAGAGACATCGAGCAACTAGAAAGATCTGGTTGAACCAAAAGAAGTATATTGAAATAGTCTGGAAACATTTCAACATGCAGGATTGCAAACCTATGAAGGTGTCAATTCCTATCAGAGAAAGGATAATTATTGAACAGTGTCCAAGGATAGAAGAGGAAATAGAGTACATGGCACGTGTTCCCTATGTAAGTGTTTTTGGTATTCTAATGTATGTGATGGTCTACACTCGACCAAACATTGCCAATGCAGTGAGAGTGTTGAGTAGATACATGTAGACACCTGGGAAGGAGCACTGGACAATTGTCAAGAGAGTATTCAAGTATTTGTGTGGCACAAAATATTATTCTATATGCTACCAAGGAAAATCTAGAGTTGACAGTGAAGTAAATGTACATGGCTTCGTCGACGTCAATTGGGCAAGAGATCTAGATCGACGAAGGTCGACAAGTGGATATCTGTTCAATATCTTAGGTGGAGAAATCAACCGGATGAATTAGCGACATGAGGTCGTAGCCTTATCAAAAACAGAAGTTGAATACATGGTATCCACTCATAGAAGTTAAGAAGTAGTATGGATGAAAACGTTGTGTTTAGGAATTGGGTTTGAGAAGAAATATATGAAGATAATTTGCAATAGTCAAAGCATAATATTCCTGGAAAAGAACACGACTTATCATTCTAAGACTAAGCACATTTATGTACAATACCATTTCATGAGAGACATGGTGGAAAGCAACAAGGTGCTACTAGAGAAAGCACAAATGTTGGAAAACATATTAGACTCTTTGACCAAGTCTATGAGTTTTGTGAAGTTCTCTTGGTGTAGAGAGACAATCGGCATTGCTTCCCTGGATCTGTGAATGAGAGTTCATAGATCTCCCAATTTCAGCAAAAAAAACAAGTGGGAGAATTTTGGGTTTTTATATTCTTTGCAGTGAAAGTCTAGCCGAGGTGGATCAACCGACAGTCTAAGTCGAAGATATCAACAACAAGTCAAAGGTAAAGGTGGTTCGACCAAGTAAAGTCAAATTCAAATATATTGACAGCAAGTCGAAGGTCGAGGTGGTTCAACCGGGTAAAGTCACATTCAAATATATCAACAACAAGTTGAAGAGGTCAACTGACAATAGGTTGACAGGCGGGCAAGTGGCAACCCACTAAAGACTGAATGAATGTATATTGGTAATCCAACTTGGTAGTTGATTGTAACAGAATCCTGAGATTTGTGGTATTTGTATCCAATGATCTGCATGGATCTGTAACCATTTTTGGGCACTTTTATTTAGGGTTTTTCCTACTATAAATCCTATAAATAAGGCGTGTTGTAATGTTGTGGAAGATAATTAATAATCGTAGAATATACAATCTTTAGAGGTTGTTGGTCATGCAGATGTAATTTGAATTGGCTATAGGGTTGTTCTTGTGTAAATCAAGAAGGTATGATGTCTATTGTGTCTTAGGTGTAGACCAAGGTTAGGCATGTAACCTTTTATTCTAAATCAATAATACAATAAGAGAGTAAGACACTCAAGGAATGTTGATTTTCCCATTTGAGTTTGTAGGGTAAAATCTCTATGTATTATGTGTTTTCTTTGTCATTTACTTTCTTTTTTAAATCTTTCTTCCTCTCTTCTTCTAGGTTTAGTGTGGAAGTGTTCCTCATTTCCTAATAGCACTAGGCTTAAAAATATTCTTGCAAAATCAAGGACCATTGTTGATACTAAAGAGAATTCGGTTAAGTTTGCAGGGATCCAAGTTGAGGATGATAGGCTAGATGTCATGGATGAAGGGAACAAATTCGTGAAGATAACACTCCAATAGTTCCATCCTACTATATAAGAAGAATATATTTTGCTGCATCAATTGGATGCACTCATTGATATAGAGTGGAATGTGATGTTGGATACCAAGCCTGAGGTACCTAATGTTATCGTCGCATAGGAATTTGTTTCGCGCACATCAATTTTGGAGAGGAAATGGAAGGACAAAGTCAAGCAATATGAAAGTTTTCGACAGCAAGCACTGCAGATTGTACCAGAGTTGGGCCCTCTGTTTTGAAGAACCAGTTTTGCGGATGCATAAAGGTTTTTGGGAACCCCATAACACATCAGCATTAGATACAAGGGGTCGAAATCTAATTGCCAGTGCACCAGCAAGGAAAAAAAGTGATGCACCAGCTAGAGGAAGGAGCGAAAAATCCTAGAAGCTTTGAGCACAAGAAAAGAAGAAGTGGAATCAAGAAACCAGAGGAGACGAATCAAGAAACATCCAAGAAAATGATATAAATTTGGGAAAAGGTTGGGATTTTAAAATGGACATGTGTTATGTTGTATTGTTTTGTTGATATTCCAATGTTGTATGAGATTACTTTGCTAGGATGTATCTAATAGGTGAACAACTAATTATGGTTCTATTGTGTAAGTTGTGATATGAAAGACCTACCCTATGTTCACTAGTCTGAGGTATAATAATATAGAAAGGATTATTCAAGCATACAAATATTGTTGTCTCGATCTTCTTTTCATGTAACTTGTCTTGTGTTTTATATTTACTAATTGTGTTAATGTTTTAGCAATGTCTGTAATGTATGTGTTTACTTTAATGTTGCACAATACATACTATTCATTCTCTTTATCAATCTAAGGCTTCTGATGTTGTGATCTATTTACCTATAAGTATGGAACTGTGCTATGATGTGATAGATCTGATGATATGTCCTTTATAATTCACTCTATCACACAAAGTCTCAAATGTGCTTCGGGTGAGACCTCCTTCCCTTGTGGAAGGTTGAATATGCCAGCGCAACTAGACTACAACAACACCTTTGTTGGTAACCTTCGAGTGCCCTAATCTCAAATTCCATGCCAATAGGTTTCCTTGGGGAAGGTTGGAGCCCTAGAGGAATAATTTGCTGGCATAGGTTTTCCTAGGTGTGAGGCCTAGAGGGTGCTTGGAGATTCCATTATAGTAGCTGGAGTTCCTAGATCCATAGAGCTCTGAGACTTCCTAGCTGACCCATATTGGATCCCTATAAGGGAAGTGGGACAGCCCAAGGGATTATGGTGAAAAGAAGGAGGTACACTTCCTTCGTTTGTGTAGGGTAATGAGGAATGAGAGGTTGTAGGTTGGAGTTGTTGCTATAGTTTGGTACCTTTGCTAGCCATTTTTTGTGTTGAATGTGAAACATTAGTTGTCTTAGGTAGTCTTTTCCCTAGTGGATTCATAGCTCTAGCTTGGGGGTGACCTTCTATTAAGAGTGATAGGACAACGATTTCTATGGTTGGGTGGAATGCTTGTGGTATGTATCCAGTTGGTGATTTCTTAAAATATATGTGTTATTATGCTATGTGCTTTCAATGTTGATTACTATGTGTATTTATATGTGATTAATTTATGTTGTTGTGCATGTGTATATTGTGGTATAATTATGCATGTTATTATAATGTATGCATGGTGTTGCATGTTGTTGTTGGGTTTGCATGTCATTGCATATGCAAGAAAAATTTCATATCGGTATCAGAGATGACTATAATATTATATGATCCTTCAAGAAGGTTGCAATTAATTAATTATTGGTATCAAAGAAATCATGAGCAAGGTAAAAGAATTTAAAAAAAAAAATTGATATATGACAAAGGTTAAATTTCTATGGCATATGCCCATATGTGAGTCTGGGTGTGTTACAATGTCATTTCAGAGAATGCTACAACACTTGGGCTATATGGGTCACACACCAGAGGTGTAGTGTGCATAAATTGTAAATGTGGAATTTGAGTACATCTACAAATTATTTTTTTTAATTTCCCAAGTGAAATTAGGGCAATTTCCTGGGAAATTTGGAGAATTGGAGCTCATGGGTTGAAATCTTGAATTTTAACCTATGATTGAATGATTATAGGCCTAGAATTGGCTGAATTGTGAAGTAGCCATGGTGAAACTGGGTAAACCCCTCCAATTTCTAAATGAATTCAGGTGGAATTCATGCTCATAATCATCGAGGGGAATATTAGTTGGAGTTAATTGGGTGTGTTGTGCCCGTTTCATCACTTGGGTGAGAAAAACAATGTCACTTGCATGCCTAGTTGGGTCTGCTAGACAAGAAAGAGGTTAGTGAGTGGATTAAACAAGCCAAACACATGAAATAAACAAGTAAACAAACTAAAACAACTAAGGAAATAAAAACTAGAATGCATAAGAAACTTTTAGAACCATAAACAATCAACCAATGACCAAGATTATTCCACCAATGGATAACTATATTAGTTGGAAAAAAACCGTAGATAAAAATGAGGACTTATGAGTCCCCTCTTCCTCCTTGGGAGGGATCTTGAGTTCCCTAATGGAGAGCTCTTCTTACAATGGAAGAAAAATGGCAAATGATGAATAAAATCAATGCATGCTCCCTTAAGAGGTGAGTGGAATGGCCTATTGCAATGATGCTTGAATACTCCTACGAGAAAAGAGGATTCTCAAGGGATAATTGAGGCAGCATAATAATACTATGAAGATCTTGGTTTTTTAGTACACCCATGGCCTCCATTTATATCATTTATTCAAGGAAAAATTCAACTAGTTCTTAGTGTGAACAAGGGGCCCTTTAGGGCACCCTTTGGTCCTTGACCAGCTCCCCATTCGGATTTTTCTCAGATCTAAAGGTAAAATCAATTTGGGAGTTGGTCCATAAGTCGTTGGGGGGTGAAAAGAACCATAAATGTGGTGTTCACAGGAGTGTGTGGCTTTTCTCATACACAGTCGTGCATATGGTGCATTGTGCGCACTACAGGCTTCGTTGGCTTGTGCACTATGCACGGGCTTCCTTTAGTGAGTTTGTGCATGTCAATTTTTACGCAATTGTATTGTTTTTTCCTTTTGAAAATTCATTTTGGTGTTGCAGGTGAACTAATAGTTTTTGGCATTGTTTTATTTCTGTAACCATTTGTGTGCAATGTTGCAAACGAAATTTTAGTGATAACATATGCCCCTTGATGTGTGAGTGTTGGCCCTTGACCAAGTTTTGAGGATCCTTGGTCATGTTTGAACTATTTTTGGGACTTCAACAGGTTGTCGAAGGCAGAGTGCAAGACAAAGCGGAGATCGCGGGATCTCGACCCCTTTTTAGGGCCTTTTTGGGTTTTGGGCTTATGTAATGGGTATGGGGATGTTGGCCCATGGGTTTACCCATCCTTAGGCCTGCTTTTGTAATGTATAAATAGAATTTAGGCGATGTAAGTAAAGATTAGATGTGGTGCTAAGTGATAAAGGAAAGGGAAAGAGTGATAAGTGCTAAGTGGTAATTACTTTGTGCATACTATGTGAGGCTTGTAGAGCTAAGTGCAAGTCATCTATAGTGCTTTGTGCACAGACTGTGGAAGGCTTTGTGCCTAGATCTACTCGAGGAAGGAGGATCTAACGAGGTGTGCAGATCCCCTATCTTGTGTGAAGTTGATTTTGAGGCTTGGTGTATGTAATAAGATTTATCGAAGATAATAAATAAGATGAAGAGTTGGTGGGCGTAGCCCCAGGGTAGGCGTGAACCACGTATATCCTGTGTTGTGAATGCTTTGTGATTTTTGGATGTTCTTTTATTTATGTGATTCAATACTTAGTGCGATGTTAGATGATAGATGAATCTGATATGATATCTTAGTGATGAATAATGTGAATTAATGCTAGATCTGATATCTATTGGTATGCTTAGTGCTTGAATCTATTGGATCTGTGTGAATACTGCACTGATCTGTTGTTAGGGTTTAGTTGCATTGTAAACTAAGGCTGAATATTAATGAATAATAATTCCTAAGTGTTTTTTTAAGGTGTTACAATCATATATCTATGTCCCAGCTAAGGTTGCAGACACTGGAGTCCTACAACCACCCCTGCCTCTACCTTGGGTGAGACTTCATATGCTTCGCAGGTGTTGCCGAAAGGGTCGGTACTTAGTGTTTTTTCATGCGTTGTTGTAGCGTTGAACGCTAGGTCTGCCCTTGTGCCAACAAATGGTTCCGTTGTCGGGAAATGAAACTGTGATTATTGGGAATTGAAGAAAAGAAAGATCTGTGTGTAGATCTGCTACTTTAGTGCACAGTACTCTACTTGACTTGCGAAGCTCTGTGCTAAGAAGAGAAGTTTGATCTAAAGAGAAAAGAGGTAAGATCTGAATGCTTTGTGCTCTTAAAGAGGTAAGAATAGTGAAAATTTTTAGATCTGGAAGCTTTGTGCTCTGTTGAAAGTAAGATAAGTGGAAATTTTTTTTTCAAGAATATGGATCTAGTTATGTTTAATAAATTTTGTCCTAGCCTGAAAACTAGGGCACAACTAGATGAAAGAAGATTTGATATGAGTAGATCTGATCAGAATAGTGAAATATTTGTTATTCCTATGCATAGAAAGAATGTTTGGACTAACAAATGGATACAGGATCCTAGAAAGATTTTTTTGCAGGTTAGTTACCATGATCCTAGTGCACAGTACAGGAAAGGATGGGGATCATTTAAGAGAAAGAGAGGATTAACCCTTTGTTACAGTTGCATAAGACTGGGACATCTTGCTAAGGATTTCCCTGGTATAAACCCTAGTTGTCTTTGTTGTAAAGCTATGGATCAGGAAGTTTTGGATTGCCCTGGAATGATTTCTAAGCTTGAAAGAATGAATATGGAATAAGTAGACCCTGATAAAGGTCAAGAAACTGAGACCATGGCAGAACCCAGAAGGAATCAGAGACTATACTTTTATAGATGAAAGAAACCCCGAATGACCACATAGATACTAATATATCAGATATCTTAAAAGAGAAAGAGAAAATAGAAGTAATAATAGGATAATTCGGCATTGATTGTACTCTAGATGAAGAAACACAGGTGAATATCATGACAGAAAGAACTTGGGAAATTTTAGGAAAGCCTGCTATGATTCCTTCATTGGGAGGAATAGGATTATTTAAAGGAAAGCTGATAACCCTATGTGGAAGACTTACCTAGACATCTATGAGTGCTCATGGAACTTCAACAGAGGAAGAATTTGAGGTTGTTAAATTTATTGAGAACAATGCCCCATTTGCTATATTACTAGGAAAGCCTTGGATCGAAAAGGATCAAGCCAGAAGAAAAGAAGAGGAAGTCTTAGAGCAGAAGAGGCAAGAATTAAAAGATTTCATGACTAGGAGGATCGCATAGTTGATCGAAGGCTAGGACAATAGATCGAAGCTATTTAGAGCCATAAAATTGGATGTCGAAGTTGAAAGAACACAAGAAGACTCACAAAAGATCGAAGAACCTACCTGAGATAGAGAAGAAGTATTTCCCTTGAGTCCTAGGAAAGAATCTCAACAGCGTGGAGTTACTATGCCAAGAGGAGATAAGAATCAGAATGGAAAGAGGAACACTGAGACGAAGCTCACAGGAAAGAAGGCTAGAAAACTAAGTAAGAAGAGATCAAAGATTGAAAAGTTACAAAAGGTTCCAAAGGGAACTTCGCACAAGGAAAATTTGCAAAACTAGAACTTCGTCGGGATAGTAGAACAGCGCCACACGGAACTTCGCCATGGCGAAGAAATATATCCATTGGAAATAGTATAACCATTATACCGTTGCCCCGAATGGTTAGAATAAAATTTATGGTCAGAAAGCGTGCCTCCAGACTGATGGGACCGCGCTGTAATGGATAGAACTGAATTAATGAAGGCTTCTTTCCCGTTGGAGAGATATTTTTCCTAGTTATCTACTTATTCCATCGAGCCTTGCACCGAGAACACCTTTTCCAACCGTGATTATTTGAGCCCGCGGATTAGTTGATTTCTCATAGTGATCATCAAGCTATCGCCATCCATCCCGTTGCATTGAGTAGTTACTCTTCAAACCCGAGATATTCAACCAAGAGCATTTATGTATGAAGAACTTAATGCATTTGAAGAATCTGTGAAGGAGGTACTCATTGACCTCATGACTAAAATATTAATGTCTAAAAGGGTAATGTTTGCAGGTGTACAAG
>JASDQU010211721.1:819-18655 GCA_032191745.1 Picea mariana | reverse complement strand
TCTTGAAGGCCTTGCATTGTTTGAATGTCCTTAGACAGTCTTGTGATATAGTCCAGTGAGTTAGATATTCATCTTGATCCAAACCCACACCTATATTTGAGAAAATAGTTTCCAAAAAGATTAAGTTACCAGACATCTCTGACTTACAGCCTAGGAGAGTTTCCTGGAGTGATAACAAATTGGCGTCACTACCGGGGAGAGGAGATTGAAGCTCAGCTTCCCTGGGAGACGGCATAGATCCATCTTTGATGATAAACAAAGCCTGGACATATTTTGGTTGTAATCATCTATCTGGCGACTCCATGAAGAATGAATTTAGTGGCGACTCCATTGAATACCTGTGACAGATCCAGAAAAGATCATCAGAAGGGGACGAATCTTATAGAGACAGATTTTCAAATCTGCTAATTATCTAGCTCAAGGATTTCAAGAGGGGAAGGAGTCTAACAAGTTGCCTTAGGAGAGGATTGTTCTTCTTTTTCCATCCTTCAAAAACAGAGCAGAATATCTTTATTCCTATATCCATACCAGTCTGCATATTGAAGAGAGTGTCCTAAAAGACCCATTTGTGAAAGGTGAAGAAAATCTAATCCTGCTGCTAGGGCAGATTTGCAAAGATTGTTCTTTCCCTGATGCATCTGAGTTTAAATAAGACTCCACTAGGAAGGATCCAATTAACAAAAGATGAAGAGGCTGAACTTTAAATCCAGATATCAGTTTATCAGTCTACTTCATGAATTATTGTTGTTTTTTATTAACTCTTTCATGTTGTTCCCTTTACATGTAAAGAGAATCATTTTTTGTTTTGTATATTCAGAAGACTACCATCCTTCTTTCATTTATCCATCTTTAGAAGAAGGAGAGACCCTGCAGCCCTATGTTATAGATGTTGATTTAATATCCTCATCACAACCTGCTCTTAAAAATGAGTCATGTATTCTAATTCCTCTTGCATTTTATCACTCTTCTGACTTTGTCGAAATTGAGATTGATTCCGAGTATACTCAGACTTCAGTACCTGCTGTCATTACTGCTGAACCTTTTCATCAACATTTTATCCCTCAAGAGCAGCGCACTGCCTTTCAAACCAAGATTAGGATGAAAATGTTTAGGCCTTTAAAACTGCCCCATCTCCTTCATCCTTATCCTCTTGACTATTATGAATATCTTCCCTGTTTTTCTGAAGAGGATCAAGTTTCAGCTGAGAGGCACTTGGAATCCTTTGAGGATTTTGTTGAGTGATTTGAGATTGTTCATGAAGATGCGATCATGAGATTTTTCTCCAAGTCTTTAATCAGAGATGCTACTGCATGGTTTAAAGGTCTGAGAGATGATTCTATTGGCTCTTGGATCGAGTTCTCTAAAGCTTTCTTGAAGTATTGGGGTGAGTACAAATCACTGGATTCTTACCTTGCTGATTTTTATGCTTTGGAGAGAGAGCAGAGTGAAACTTTGCCTATTTTCAATCGAAGGTTTTACCACATGTATCATGACATGTCTTTGGAAATCTGGCCTACAGAGATAGTTGCCATGTTGTACTATGCTATGGCTCAACATTCAGATTTAGTTCTTCTTCTACTAGAAAGGAAGTCTTCATCCCTAACTCAGTTGTTTGAAGACACTCAAGAGGTAGAGGAGAACATCCGTGCATCCAGGTGGATTAGAATACAGGTTGACTCTGAAAATCTGCAAGCACATGAGCAAGTTGAATGTCAGTATACTTCAGATTTTGAGCAGGGGAGTAATGAGGTTGAAGAAGATTTGGAACAACAGCGAGCATGTGAGTTCATTTCAGATTCAGAATCAGATTTTTCAGTATTTGCAGAATACTCCAGAGACAGGTATGAGTCTGAAATTTGTGATCATTTTTTAAATCAAAATGAATCTTTGGTAACCAATGATTGCAATGGCAACTACATGTTCCTAGCTGATCACAATTCTTGTCATTTAAATATTGTTGTATCATCATTTTCTAAGTACCTTTTTGAGGAATAAGTTGCAATGACTAATGATCAAGATCTGAGCTTAAGAGAACTTGAAAGTAATCAACTTTCTAGCAGAGGAACAGTCATGGCTGAGCAGGAGGCTGCTATAGATGTACAGTTGTTTCTTGAGGATCAACATGTTTCTAATATCTGTTTTAAAGATCCAGTGGCAGTTTTCATTGAATCATACATTTCAAAGAACACAAAGATTTCAGATTTCTTAAACTTATCAATAGTTCTGGGTGCTTGTGAATTTTATGATCAATTTGTAAATCAAGAAGAGCCTATGAAGAATGAGGATTGCATAAGAGATTACATGTTCTTTGCTGATCCTTTTTCATGTGATGGAAATCATGTGTTTTTATCCTCTCGTGAGCATTATTCTGATAAGGAAATTGTAGTTTTGATGATCACGAGTTAATCTCAAGAGAACCAGAAGATTATTCGTCTTCTTTTAGAGAAATAGTCATGGCTGAGCAAGTGTCTGTTATAGATGAGCAGCATGATTCTTATCTTCTTTTTGAAGATCTAGTGGCAGCCTTCATGGACTTATACTTTTCAGAGAACCTGAAGATTTCAGATTTCCTTAGCTTGCCATTGTTTATGGGTGAGTATGGTTTCTTGGATGAACTGTTATCACTGTTGTTACATTTCAAACTTCATATGTTGATCAAAGATGAAGATGAGATTATTTCAATTTTAAAGTTGCTTGGATGGCTGTTATGGAAGTTAGCATTTACCTAACTTGATCGAAGATCTGGTTAGAGTAGACTAGTATAGGAAATAAGCTCGCTGCTCGAGCATTTCATTCTTCAATTTGCAGAATAGCAGTCAATTGTGCGAATAAATACAACTCTTTAAAGGTGTTCAGAGGGTGGTTGTACTACTGACTCCATGCCCAATAGAACTGCAATTTCAAAGCTATGCAAATATTGTTTTCAGATTTTGGTTGAATAAGCAGAGCAGGCTACCGATTGCACAGGCCACATGACTCCATAGCCCAACCGATAAGGCGACTGGAACTACTTGTTCTTGGAACCTCACTGGGAGGATTCCATCCCTGAGTAGGATCCAGATGTTATCTCCTAAAATAGCACTGTCATTTTACCAATTTTTAGGTGATAGGAACAGGTCCAAAAATTCATTTCCAATTTTTTTTAGGTGTGTTAGAAGGTCTGCTATTTGGATACAAACTTGGAAAAAACATCAATTTTGGTCTTGGCAATCAAATCTTTAAATCTCAGGTTTCGGTGATTAAGAGGGGCTAAAAAAATGCTCTTTAACCACCGAGAGTCTTGGTTTTCGGTGGTTAAGAGGCGAAAATAAAGGGCTTGTTAACCACCGAAAAAGTTTATATGTGCCAAAGGAAAAAGCTCGTGCTTTTGCACGAGCCAGATGTCAAATGGGCGCAATCATTAAGTTATAACCACCGAAAGTTTATCTAGGTGGTGAGGTATGAAGTTCTTATGGCATCCTATCTGAAGATTTATGCCATGTTCTTCTTTTAACTACCAATTGTCATTTCAGAATTAAGGCTTGGCAGAAATCCAGAATTCCATGCATGATTTTCAGATAACAGAATTTATTTGTCACATGGGCCTTCATTATCTCCAGTCACGAGGATACAAAATCATTATGACTTCATTTGATTTATGTTTCAATTTCATTAATATTCAATATTGAATCCGAGAGTCATTGTTATTGTCATGATCCCATGATTTCCTCATGCAAACTCATACTCAGAAGCCATAATCCCTTGATTTGTCAAGGTTGCCAAGTAGAATTCGAGTTCAATTGTTGGTTATTGAGCCATTTGTCATACAATTCAAAGAAAAATCCAAGTCATTGCGATTCCCACGCAAATTAATTTGTTGCAGATCTGTTTTTGAAAGTTACATCTTTCGGTGGTTAAGAGGCCTAAATTTTTCCCCTATTAACCACCGAAAGCAGTGCTTTCTGTGGTTAACAGGCCTAAATTTTGCCCCTCTTAACCACCGAAAGCCTGTAACTGCCAAAATCATCGAGTTTTTGCCCAGATCGGGATTTTTTGAGTTTGAATGGTATGAAACCTCTTCGAATGGACATTTGTTGAATTATAAAGTCAAATCCAATGGCTATTTTTGAGGGATAAGGAAAAGAAGAGGTGTTTCAATCATATTCGGTATCTTTTTCAAAGACAGAAAATCAAGATTTTTGCACACTTCAGCAAATTCAAATTTTATCCTTGGAGGACCAAATCAAACAGCCTTGGAAGGCTAGGCTTCACTTCATCAGCACTCTATCACTCTTGAAGATCATTAGATATGGATTGACCTCATCTTGAGGGTCTCTTCCTAGTTTTTTGTAAATATTGTTTACTTTCTGTATTTAGAAAATTAGATCCATTAATTTAGGATCTGAAATTTGTATTATAAAGTTGTAAAGCTGAAGACAGAAGATGAACAAGAGGTTCGATTTTGATTTCTAAACTATGTTGCTATTGTGATAGAGATTATTTCTATAATATGTTCATCCTGCAAGCTTATTTCACTGTTATTGTCAGATCTTCTTTTCTCTTTTTGTTATATGCTTATGAGTTGAATTATGTTCTTTATCTATGTTTACATAGTCCATTGGTGACTGTCATCTCACTATCTGATTAGTAAGCAGAGGATCATAAGTATTTATTGCTGATCTGTTAGCCCATCATATCTATTATTTTATAGACATATGTTATGGTTAATTGATTAGTCTCTTTATCCATTTGATTCACCTATCCGATAATAGCTCTTGAAGGCCTTGCATTGTTTGAATGTCCTTAGACAGTCTTGTGATATAGTCCAGTGAGTTAGATATTCATCTTGATCCAAACCCACACCTATATTTGAGAAAATAGTTTCCAAAAAGATTAAGTTACCAGGCATCTTTGACTTACAGCCTAGGAGAGTTTCTTGGAGTGATAACAGGGTAGTCGTAGCATCTTCCTCAAACTAGAAAAGCCTGCATTTCTTTATAACTTTAGCAGGGTTGGTAGAAGATTGGATATGAACTTGATGACTATATAGATTACCAATTACTAATGAGGCTGAAGGTTGTGAGGATGAATCAACTCCAGTGCCACTAGCACTACCCGCAGATGTCATTTTGAAAGTGATGGGTAAGGGTGAGAAGGGTGAGATCGAAGAATTAGATAAAGTCTTCCTTAGAGTACTTTATTGGGTAGACAAAAAAAAAATCCTCCTTCCTATTTCAGAAATAGGAACAGCTTCAGGGGACAATCCTCTTCTTCTTCAAGAGGTGTGAGGGTTTGAGGACATGAAATTTAAACCAAGGTTTTTAAGAAGAGAGTTTACTGCTGATTTCTAGGTTTCCTTTATCTAGCTTCCCAATGTATATCTCTTTCAACTACTTCCCAAGAGCGTTCAAGCTCGGCCCGAGTACTAGAAGTTTCTAAAATAGTATTGAATAAGGTCAAAGCGATGCTAGTATGGTCCTTAAGGCCATTTTCAATATTAGTTGTCTTGTTGTTGGTACTTACATGGAAAAAATCAGCCAAAGAGTACTTAAATAAAATAGAAAGATTCAAAGATAATCGTGAATACAATCAACCAAAGAGATATGGAAGATCTCCCCAGTATGGTCACCAAATAAATGTTTAGGAAAAGGTATGGAATACCTCACTCAATCATTTTCAGATCTTGCTTGGATAGGACAATATAGTTGGGAATGTCACTCAGGGTTTATAGCCTCAAAACATTCACTCAATCCACAAGTATTAATTAAAAAGGATCAAGGATGATTTTATGATTTATATATGTTGCAATATAAAAATAAAATTTAAACAAAGCTACATGAATGTATACAGATTTTAAAATAAAGTAAACATGGAGACAAAAGCGAAAGGAAGAACCATATCATGAAAACACATGTGTGAGACAGAACAATAATATGATTTTATTTCATTCTGAGATACAAAACTGTATTTCTCTTTTACAAACCCTCACGAGGGTAGGGACCAAAAGCCAGATTTAGAAGTCTCCGATGGGAACCATACAAAAACACTATGACAACAAAATAAAACTGAAACAAATGATCTAGATCAGCTTGCCACAAAATGTTTCCACTTGACTCTACAAGATATTCTTGATTAGTCATGAAAATTAATTCATAAACAAGCAAGGGTACATAGACTATCAAAGATAATTCAAACACCTTTAAAACAAGTTGTTGAAATGTGTGATTCAATTTAGAATCCTGTTGCTTTTAATAAGACCCTGCTGTCGTCAAGAGGATTAATATTTCTAGTAAACTCAAAAATGAATGAAAACTAAAAATATCCCACTAACTAGAGAGAAAACCTTAATGTTGTAGTTATCTCTCTATTCCTCCCTTGTCTCTTCCTCTTATTGAGCCTTTATTCTTTCTCAAAATTGAGGTAGTTCAACTACTTTCTTTAGTTAAGTCAAGTTAACTTAACTAATTAGTTTAGGAGAAATAAATAATAATAATATATAAATAAGGGTCTTAATTAATAATAACTAAATAAGTGGGACCCATTGTGACTCCCATCAGTCTCTTTTACCAATCATCAAACATAAAGTACAAAAAATAATCATTTGGATCATATAACACCCTTGTATCTCTCATGGTTATCATTTAAACTGAATATTAAATATCATATAAAACTAAGCCCATTTCCAAAAAATAAAATAATATATCCATATCATCCACAAAAATATCCAAAATAGAAGCTCATTGTCCAAAATTTGTTGAAAATTGTGAAACAATGTATTCATCACTAAATCTGATAAAAACATTTAAAATCCATACTTGTTGTGTGAGGCATTTTTCCTCTTCTCACTATTGTCTCCCCTTGACTTCTATGGGATAGCTCTAATTGGTTGGTTAGATCATTGGGGTTGTATTTTGTTGATCACATGGGAGAAGTCATCTTTTAGGTGGAGGTGTGAGGACACCAACTTAGAATATTTTGTGGGTGGACTGGAGGGAGAGGCCATTGTTTTTCCTTTGTCTAGCACAGGCTGTAGAATATCAATTTTCAGTCTCTTGCTGGCATGCAAAGACTTCACTAGTGAAACAGTATGGGAAAATTGTGCATTAGGATTAACTAGAAGTGGTGGTGGCAGTAATGGCAATGAGATAGTGGGTCAACCATTGAGGTGAGAAACAGTTTGATTAACAATTCCTTTCCAACTCTCATTTGTGGGGGGTTCGAGCTGCTTTGACACATGTGGGGGAACGGGAATGCCGAGAAAATTCTGAGGTTGTTTAAAAGGGGGCCTTTCAGGTTGATGAAGCAATATCCTATGGCCAACCAAATTAAAAAATCCATCTTGAAACAATTGGTTCAACTCTTGTGGATCAACATCAAAGTGAATAGAAAATTGAGGCCTCCTATGGCCCCAATGCCAGTTACCTCTGCCTCTATTATTTCAGACATTACTACCCATGCTGGAGAAACTCATCATGTAGCAATAATTAATTTGTCATGAATTTATTAATAGCCCATCCATGAAACTCCACTTACAATAAATCAAGAGTTGGCTCTATAATTTACTACAAGACACATGCAATCCATTCATAAAAATTCTATTTATTAATTGCCATACGAACAAGGAATTGATAGGGTCAATGGGAGTATGGAGGCCTTGTATCTAGCATAAAGTAATGTCATGGAGGGGGGAGGATTTAAGAATATTGTTCAAGAAATCAATAAAACAATTAACTATGTATCTTAGCATATCCCAAAATACCAATCATCAATTAATGCCACATCAATTTTTCTTCATTTCCATACAGAATTCTCTTAAAATGAATATCACATAACATGGAGTGAACAAGTGCAATTGGGATAATGAGGGGGTTTTATTTGGAGAAAAATGGTAGAATGGAAGGGATTCCCATGAATATTGTTCTAAGTATAAATCAAACAATGCCATCCTCGACGTCAATTAACAATCAAAACCTTTTACTATTTCAAAATTGAACAACACTATATTTCCAAAAAACAACCCAAAGCAGGTGTTTCTTTTCAAGGATGCTCATTTTCCTTATAAATTGCATTGTACAGTAACAAATTCATAGTTTAGTGCCCAAGAATTATTTAACAATAATAATTGTTTGTGCCCAATAAAGTCGAGGAGTGAAAAACATCATAATAATCATAACCATCACAACAAACATTCGAGGAGTAGACAGGTTGTGGCCTACAATATCAACACTAGTATTGTTTAAACCTACAGGGTCCCACTAAGTGTCCAAAGGACTGCTTGTGTATAACAATAATTCAACTAAAACCATGCCTTACATTTTCTTTGCACTTTGGTTTGTAAGACTCATTTAAAGCATACATAATTCATACACATGTGTTGTTTACATTTGAAAAAAAAACACATCAATTCGTATCTTAACAATAATTTTTGCAACACTTCCATTGATCCCAAATAATTTCTTGTGACAAACTGTATTACCAAACGAATGAGTGGTTTTAAAATCCTTTTCATCTTCGCACAGCATAAACCCATGACCAAAAAGAGCACGGACAATGCCTTTGCTAAATTTTGGGTTGGCCATCTCCCATGACATTTTCCAAACACATGGCTCAATACACAACAATGGAAAAGAATGTGGTGGAAGTAGACGAGCTAACCAAATTGAGGGTTTTTCCAGAAGGAGAACAAAAGGTTTAATTCCACCATAAATTTCCATGTTTTCAATTACAAAGTTAGTGCAAGGTTGCAGGCATACTAGCCATGAAAACCAACGATAGAGTTTCCATATAACCCACAGGTAAGGAGTCGTGATATGCTTTTGTTGGACAGGAGGAAAACACAAAAAAAGAAACCAGAGGCAAGGCAAGTCCAAGAGTTTCCCCTATGATATCCTTTTCCACAAGTAAAACATGAACAACTGTATACAGTAAGAGACACCCAGATATCTTTTTAATGCGAATAGTTCAAATACAAACGCCACCGAGACCAAAAATTCACCAAAAATCCATACACGGTCAACATTTATACATATCATAGCTTGGAAATACACATACCACGTAAACAAGATCCAAATTTTGACTTAATTAAAGAGCAAGGAGAAATATTCATGGATGGAGCAGCAAGAAACCCCATACTTGAGTGTAAAAATGCTAAGGAGAAATGACCAAGCCTGTATACCTCTTCCATGGCTGAGAAAAGTGGAGCAGCAACAACCAACAAAGAGAAAATGGAAAAATGGCTAGGGTGGCGGGCTCGAGATAGGTTAGAGCGATGTGCATTTACTACACGTCGCTTCTACACTTACATTCTCATTCATAGCCGATATGAGCAAGCCAACTATACAACTCATCAAACATTAAATCCAAATAAATTAAATACAAGACGAATGCCCCATGTTTTGCCAATGTTCAAACCTACAATTATGCCAACCCTTGTCAAAACTCCCATGTAACACATATATCAAAACCTTTCTAGGGATACCAAGTCACTACTTAGATTTCCAATTAAACTCATGCGCACAACCTTTATAGCAAGAAATCAAGGTGATCACCGCACCATACACCATATATGATACATGATTTAAAACTAGAGTGTAGATCCTTCATCAATTTAAAAGCAACATAGTCATACTTTGTGAGATATAATTAAAACAACATCATTTCCTCTTTAGTCACCTTTCCCATAATGTCCTATAATCAATTATTTTGACAGTGATTTAAAGAAAATAAACTGTAGAGTTCGTGTCACAACCAAGTCATAAGAACATGAAACATAAGTGTCGCTTCTCCACCATAGTCACATAAGTTACATAAGGGGTCCCACCTATTAGTATATTATTAAATATAATTAAATAATAAGGCTTTGCAAGAAGATACCATATGTTGCGCTTTTGAGCATCAACATGCTGCAACCCTCCACTCAAAATGGACCCAAAAGATGAAATCCCTGAAAGGAATGAGCTCACTATCCTGGATCATTTCTCGTCAAGTCATCTTAGTGATGTCGAATCCTATCGATCCACGAATAGACTCGACCCTGGGTATCGTGAGGGAAAATCTACCTCGCCATATAGAACAAGGCTCAATAACTCATCTCACAACATCCACACAATGACACAGACCAATAACTGTCACAACCCTATCGATCACCCTCATCATATGGAATAATCTATCACTTTGATGAATGCCAGGATCCCACCACCAAATTGGAATTCCATCACTACCAATTCCTATTGAAATCTCCGTGACCCGGTCTAACAAAGTATGGATCTCCTCCTGTGCACTCTATGCATAGATCACATGGTCCAAATGAAAGACCTCTTACATGGTAGTAATGCCACCCATCTCATCTAAATGTCTCAGGTGAAACTCCCATGTCCTATTTTATATAATGAGGGAATCAAATAAAAAAAATAGATGTCTCTACCACTGCTTTCAATACTGAACAGTGACTAGTGCATTAGTCAACCCCAAGGGTATGACTAAGAGATCATAATGAAGTTTGGAAGAATACCTATGACTATCCTACTCCCTGGACCTCATCTGTTGACATCCTAGATGAAAATTTATCATCAATGGATATGTTTCACCATGAGGATCACTCATCCACTCACCGGTCCTGGGAAACCTTAGCTCAATGGTGTGCTAAAAGGCTCCATCGAGAGGTATCCCTAGCGGGAACATCCTGCAAATCCATTTACACTCTCATGTTCCAATGAATACATATGCACATTGTTTTTTATCATTGAATCATCTTGTACCATTATGTATCCTGTAGGTGCTACTCTACCCTTCACTCTGTTGATGTCACTTGAACCTATCCCCCAGATCATGTCCACCCAATCCATAGATTCATATACTTCCTTGCGACCTGTTTCACAATAAAGGTGCTCAACTATCTCTTCCGTAGCTAAGCCTTGAGCATCTCATGATCCCTATAATGCAAAACAAACACATGGTCAAAATCCTATATGTCAAACCTCTCTTTATGTACCTGAAACTATGAATTCTCCTTGTGAAGGATCGGCACAAGAGGCTCCTCCATCGAATCATGAGTTCCACTCACATCCTGTTTTGGCGATATTCTAAGTCACTTTTTACATTTTTTGACAGTATCTTTCCTATGACTTTATATTTCAACCCAAGGTACAACCTTTTTATTAATTTCATTATTCAAGTATTAATATTTTATCGAGTGGTTTCTTACTTGATTTTGGGTTTACTAATAAGATGGTTTGGAAGCATATACTTGCAGGTTGATTAAAGGCTATGTTCATTCAAGAATTTGATGTTGTTACTCCTTTACAAGCTCAAAGGATGTCCCTTTCCGACATGTCGCTATTTCTAGATGATGTCGCTTCTTGAACCATGGTGATGTCACTCCTACAATTCTGTTGATACTTGAGCATTTGGTATTCGACCGATGCTCAAGTATATTATAGGAGTGAATAGATTCCAGTGTGGCAAGGACGGGTCATCAAAGGGACGGAAGTACTAGATGTTGTAATCGCTTGTGGTTTTGATGTTGTAACAATAATACTCTATTTTGTACAATGGTTATAACAATACGAATGTGCAACAGATCTTATACCATGTATTGATTAAATCAAATATTCTAATTATAAATATTTTTATCTAAAGATTTATAAATCACAAGAACCCTCTTGAGTTGGGGGGTTGGAAAAGAGAAGAAGGACATAGTGTATAGCATACTCTGGAGAACTCATTGTATCATCCTTTTTATATTATATGAGTATGTTGATTCGTGCTATCAAAAAATTCATTTGTCAGTTATCTTAGCAGCCATGATTGGTGAAGGAAGGGCTCCCTTCACTAATTAGGTGTTTCAATTCTATTTTGTTTGTTTAGTAGATTATCATAGATCATTTCATAATTTTTATTGTTGTAGTTATCTTTGGTTTATTCAAGTTGTTACTTGTTCCTGCTCTTTGTTAATCTTGCACGTTGTTACTTGTTATTGATTAATGTTAATTGTAGGGGATGATACTTCCATATTTTGATTGGTTATTGGAAGGAATTAAAGATTTGTGTCATTGTTGTTACTTTTGGTTAAAGTTATGTTGAAGCTTGTGCATCATTGAATTTCTTTGGATAGATAGAATTTCTTATTAAATTATAGAAGGTGCATTCTCTTTAAAATCATCAAGAGTTTGTGGATTGGTTAAGGATGTTGTTGGGTTGTTTACAATTGATTTCTTCCTAGCATGAATTGTATGGATTTAAAGTGATTTCCTTTTGAATGCATGTTGCGTGAATTAATTGGGATTGTTCTTTCAGTCAAGAGTTGTTTGGATTGAGTGAAACCTTTTTTTTTCTTATGACTTTTATAAGGCTTTAGATAAAACTACTTGGAGGTGTGTCTTCTTCAAAAGGATTAATTGAGTGAATTTTCCATCCATTTATTGCATTATCATTTAGGATCACCAACATTATCGAAGAAATTGTGGCATGCATAGACTTTTCACATAACCTTGATATAAAAGACAACCCCTAGTTTGACAATTAATGTGAGTGTTATTACTTGTTTTAAATAGACATTTAAAAATGCCAACATTTTGGCACCATTTCTGGGGAGGTTATAAGGGTTCAAGAGTGTAATTTAGTGTTGGATTAGCTGCATTATCTCTGGTAATACTAGGTCTGAGAAGTAAAGACCAAAGGTAAGAACCTACGCATATGTCATCAACTCCTAGGTTATCCCTGATAGACTCTCGTCCCACCTGTACTGGAGCATATAGACTACATGGGTGATAAATCATATAGGATGCATGAATAGAGGTAGAGGAAGAGGAAGACCCCCAGAAATTAATAATCCTAAAGGTAGAGGAGGTCAAGGACACAGGGACCAAGGAATGAAAACATATATACATGAGATTATTTCAAAGGGGGAATCAGAATCTCACAATGTTGCAAAAGTGGTGTCTCATGTAGGCATCAGTCATCGGAATCCCAAGAGTAATTCCACTGAGACAATCAAAGATAAGTTAATAAAAGAATCAAGACCACGAGGAGAATCCTTTGTAATAGCAAAACCTAAGTTTCAAAATATGGTATAGGGACATGGTGAAATAGGAGAACCTACACCAAATTACCAAACCCCAGTACAGGGAACAACCCTTGAAATTCCTATTTGGGATAAAGGAAGTGGTGCCAAACCTATAACACCAAATAAAAAGGATCTTGTTTCACCTCAGCAAGTAGCTCCTGAATTCGGAATCCCAGAAAACTATTGGAAGTTGTGGGAAAACATGGTTGATACAACCTCTACAATTGAATTTCCTATTGCTGATACACATGGAGGTGCACCTATGAAGTTGATTTCCTTATCATCCCTCCCTAAATTCCATGGGATCACCACTGAATATATAGATGCCTTCTTGTTCAAATTTAATGTACTATTTCAGATCTATAACTATACCATTGATTTGCAGAAGATAAAAATGTTCCCTTCCACCTTGAAGATAACATCCCTAAGATTGTTTATGGGTCTTGGTGGTGGTATTATAACCTCCTGGGACAACATGTATAAAACCTTCCTTATGAAGTATCAAGAATATTGTAGATCCCAAGAACTTAGGGAATCAATCTTCAAGATGACAAAAAAAGAGGACAATAACTTGAAGGATTATGTGGAATGGTTCCAATATAACTTACAAAGATGCTCACACACCACTTTGGGTAGTGACGTTTAAAAAAAAAATTGATCAAAGGGATGTGAGATGAATGGTTGGATATATTGAATTTAATGGGAAAAATGGATATCTCTAAGGAAATTTATGAGAAAATTTGTGATCTATGCAAAAGATGTTCAAGGGGGATGTCCAAAAACAAACCAGGAATCAAGGACTTCCTTGCCAAATCCATAAAGTCATCAAATGGGGGAGTAACTCAGGTAGAGATTGGAAATTTACTGGAAGACTTTAAGACTGACATCCTTTGGACATTATCCTCGCAATTGGATGTGTTTCAAGATAAATAGAAACAAATCGAGGCCGAAAAATCACTTTTGATTTGGTGCTCGAAATGTAGAACAAAACACTCTTCAAAGGAATGTCCAGTGAATGTTGTTGAAGTATGTAATATTTGTGATCAAGATCATCCTACAGAATCATGCCCATCTTTTCCTGGGCTAAAGGTGTTCTATTGGGGCACTAGCAAGGAAGCTGAACCACTTTACTTTATAGCTCCAAAGAAGCCATGGCAGGCACGACCTCCAGGTATGAATCAATATCCTTCTACATTTGTCAATACTTGGAATAGTCAGTATAGTTCTCAACAACCACAAATTTTCAATCATCACTGGAAGAACCCCCAAAAATTTCAATACCCCTCACCTTGGGTACATTGGCCGGCTCAACCAACCCAGAATTACCCTTGGCCACCAAACCGGCGAAATCCCTCTCTCCCCGTACAACAATTTCGAACACCCCAACCGCAATTTCCTTTACCATTACCTCCATAATTTCCTATGCAACCATAATTGCAACTTCCTATGAATGCACCAATGAATACCCCAATGAATGTCCCTATGATCCAACCTCAATTACATGTACAAGCTACTCTGAATCCAAACAATAAGATCGTTCAACAGGTTGAAACCTCAACCTTCCCAGCCTATGGTATTGGCCCCTTTGTATGTAACGATGTACACCTTAGGTCTGGGAGGGTGATTCGCCCAGAAAAATGACCAATAATCATTGAATAGTTGGAGGATGAACCCATACCTCCTGAAACAAAGCAACATCATGAAAGAAATAAAAACCCTACAGATGATGTAACTTTAGAGTAACAACAACAATGCAAAAAGAGGCTATTACTGTCCCAACTCACACTCAAGTTTTTACTCCTCCATATCCAGAAAGGCTATCAATAGCTAAGATAACCCCACAACCTGAATTTAACCTATTGGGAGAACTTCAAAACCTATGTGTTAAAATCCCATTGTTACAAGCATTAAGGGATGTGCCAATCTACGCCAAGACTTTGTGAGAGTTGTGCCTTAATAAACCAGGAAGGAAACCTAAGGACCCTGCCACTATCCATGTGTTGGGAAAACTATCTAACTTTATCTTAGGCAAGGACACACCCCTTAAAGATGATGATCTTGGGAATCCAACGATCATTGTTCAGATCCAGGATAAAACTCTTCTCAATACATTAGTGGATTTGGGGGGCAACCATTAATATCATGACTAAGGAAACCTGGGAATTGTTAGGATCTGTGAACCTTAGAACAACCCCCACAGTTATTGAATTGGTCGATCGATCTACCATTCAACCGGAAGGGATCTTGGAGGACGTTGAGATATCCATGGAATCTTGGGAATATTCAGTAGACTTCCTACTCCTATAGAAAAAATCTCTCCTAAAAGGCCATCCTCTGATTCTAGTTCAGCCATGGTTAGCCATGGTTGACACTTATATCGAATACAGAACAGGGAACATGAAAATTTCCCATCGGGATTCCATGAAAAATCCAGTCCTCTACCCACCAACAAAGCCTAGCATGACATATGAAAACCCTTTGTGGGCTGATTTTGAGCTCAAAGATGAAAATGTCTAGCTTGCCTTAACAATCGAAAAAACCCTGTCTTTTAAAATTGAAACATAGGATGATGTTATCAGTACCTTTATCACTAACATCTCCTTTGTTCCTCCATCTGTGTATCGGTTAATAGAAATTGCAGTAAACGATGATGTTCATGAAGTCTCTGAACCAAATCTAGAAGAAGAAGAAGAAGGTATTCCAACAACAATAATTCATGATAACACCCTAGATGAAATAGAACCAGAGAAAACACTAAACATTAATCCAAACTTGACCCCTGCACAGACTGACAAATTGTTACAAGTCTTGAAAGCAGAAAAAAAATCCTTTTCATAGGATTACAAGGAGATGAAGGGTGTACACCATAATCTTTGTACCCACCATGTTTATATAAAAAAAGACTGTACCCCCACCCGACAACCTCAAAGGAGGATGCACCCCACCCTGATGGACATTGTTAAACAAGAACTCCAAAAACTGTTGGATATAAATTTTATTTATCCAATATCTGACAATGAATGGGTATCACCTTGCATTATTGTCCAAAAGAAAAATCGCAAATGGATGATTTGCATGGACTATCGAGAACTAAATAAATCTATGCAAAAATATCATTTCCCCTTACCATTTATCGACCAAGTCCTAAATACAATATCAGGAAAGAAGTATTTTTCTTCCCTTGACGGTTTCAGTGGATACAATCAAATCCAGATTTCTCCCGAAGACCAGAATAAGATGAATTTCACCTGCCCCTCAAACACATTTTCATATTGTGTCCTTCCTTTTGTACTTTGTAATGCACCCGCCACTTTCCAGTGGACAATATTAGGCATTTTTTCTGATCTGGTTAATGATAGTGTTGAAATATATATGGATGATTTTACTCCATATGGCAGTGATTTTGATGAAGCACTATCTAATATAGAGAAAACACTCCAACGATATAAGAAAACTAACCTCTCCCTGAGTACAAAAAAGTGGCATATGATGATGACCGAATGAGTGGTCTTGGAACATTTTCTCTCTATTGTTGGGATCCATGTCGATCCAACAAAAATTCAGGTAATCTTGAGTATGCCACCTCCAAAAACGTAGAAAGAGGTACACATATTTTTGGGGAAGATTGGATACTATCATCACTTCACTAAAAAATATTCTAAAATAGCATCCCCTCTATTTTCATTTCTTATGAAGGATGCATAATTCTTGTGGACTAACAGTTGTCAGTCTACTTTTGAAAAACAAAAAACATTGGTGTCTACAACTCTTGTCTTACGAGAACTAGATTGGGCACTCCCCTTTCATATTTCTTGAGATGCTTATGATACTATTGTTGGGGCCATACTAGGACATGAGGAGGATAAGAAGCATTATTCCATCTATTACACTAGCCAAAATTTAGCACCAACAAAACTAGATTACATGGTAACAGAAAATGAGCTCCTTGTTGTTATGTTTGCAATTAATAAATTTTGACACTACATAATTGGTTATTCCATATTTATACACACAAATCACTCGGCTATTAGGTATTTATCCAATAAACCCATTACAAGAGCACACGTTATCAGTTGGTTATTATTAATGCAATAATTTGACATTACCATTGTTGATAAACCTGGGAAAGACAACGTGGTAGAAGATTTTTTATCCAGACTTATTGAAAATACTAACAAATCTCTTGTAGAAGACAACTTTCCAAATGAACATTTGTTTGCAGTGTCTGCCCATACACCATGGTATGTAGACATTTTCAATTACCTTGTTGCAGGGAAGTTGCCACACCATGTATCCCCAAGGGAAAGACAAAAGATCATCCAACATAGTGTTAGGTTTTCGTGGATAGACTGATATCTCTTTTACATGGGAGCAGATCAGATAATTCAAAGATGTGTAAGAGATGATGAGATTCAAGACATTCTTAAGGCCTTCCACGACAGCCCATGTGGAGGGAACTTTGCAGAAAAAAGAACTAGTCATAAATTACTAAGCATGGGTTATTATTGGCCCACTATATTTCATGATGTCAATAAATATGTCAAAAGATGTGATTTCTGCCATCAAATGGGCCAACCCATCTAGTCCGATGAGATGTTGTTACAAACACAGCTGGTAATAGAACCCTTCGAGAAGTGGGATTTGGACTTTGTGGGCCCAATCAATCCCTCATCACATCATAAATCTTGTATCCTGGTATGCATAGACTATAAAAAAAAAAGTGGGTAGAGGAAAGGGCTCTCTCAAAAGCCACAAAGAAAGCTATTATGGATTTCATGTTTGAAGAATTTTTTG